>CAUYRT010104414.1:0-30534 GCA_963574885.1 Lepilemur ruficaudatus | reverse complement strand
AGCCTAGCTCACAGCAACCTCAAACTCCTGGGCTCAAGCGATCCTCCTGCCTCAGCCTCCCGAGTAGCTGAGACTACAGGCACGGTCTACCAGGCCTGGCTAATTTTTTCTATTTTTGGTAGAGACAGGGTCTCGCTCTTGCTCAGGCTGGTCTCCAACTCCTGAGCTCAAACAGTCCACCCGCCTCGGCCTTCCAGAATGCTAGGATTACAGGGGTGAGCCACTGCGCCTGGCCTCTGGTCCAGGTCTTAACTACACAGAGTGAATGACACAGACAAAACCCTGCCCTCGTGGGACTTATGTCCTAGTCAGGAGGTGGCATTAATGGTGTGTTGGAAGGTGATACATGCTATATAGAAACATAAAGCAAGGAAAGGGATAGGGAATGTGTGGGAGGGTGGAAGGTGCAGTCTTTAAATAGTGTTACCCAGTGGGGGTCTCTTTGGTGTCCCATACCACAGCTCTTCTGACCAAGAAATTTACATTAGGGTGAAAGAAGTTTGAAAATGGGCTCATGTCTTTGGAATCCACCACGTTTATCGTGTGCCCTATTACTCACCTAGATGGTAGAATGGCCTACTGAAGGCTCAGTTGTGACACCAGCTAAGTGATCACACCCTGTAAGATCAGGATGCCGTTCAACAAAATGCAGTACATGCCTGAAAACTAAGAGTGGGGATAGGAGTGTTTCCTTGCCTGTTACATCTAATAACCCGCCCAGAGGAGTTTTGTTTTCACCTATACAACACTGAGCTCACTGGATTTTGAGCTGACATTACCCAAGGGATTCCCTGTCTTCCCAGGGAACAGGGTCATGATTCTGGTAAATTGGAAACTGAGTCTACTTCTGGGCCATTTTGCGATTTTCATTCACTGAACCAACAGAGAGACGGAGTTACTATTCTGGCTAGAATAATAGATTCTGATGAACAGGGGAAAATGTGGTGGCTGCTCAATATGAGATCAAGGAGAACTGTAGCCTGGGCGTGGTGGCTCACGCCTGTAATCCTAGCACTCTGGGAGGCTGAGGTGGGAGGATCGCTTGAGCTCAGGAGTTTGAAACCAGCGTGAGCTGGTTTTTAAAAAAACAGCTGGTACTTAAAAAAAAAAAAAAAAGGAGAAACTGTGCATAGAATCCAAGGGATTCACTTGGGCACCTCTTTATGTGCCTTTATTCAGTAATAACAGTCCATGGGAAACCGTGGTCACTACCGAAGACATTGTTCCTCCCTATATCTTGATTTCAGTGGTTAGTTACATTGGCATATATGTTTGCCCATATAACAGCACCACCGAAATCAAGAGGTAGGGCAGCTCCAGCACTCAGCTGGCTCCCTGTGCCCTCTCCCAACCAATCCCTCACCAGTGGTAACCACTCTTCTTCCTCTTCCTGAACTTCACACAAACCTATTGATACAGAATGTACTCTTCTGTGTCTGGCCTTTTTCACTCAACAATAAGTCTGTGATATTCATCCATGGTGTCTATGTCCTTTCCATTGCTGCGTAGTATTCTTTTGTATGAATATACTATAATTCGTGTATTTATTCTATTGTAGATGGATGTATAAAGTTTTTGGTTATTATAAATAAAGAAGCTATGAATTTTTTTTTTTTGAGACAGTGTCTCACTCTGTCTCCCAGGCTGGAGTGCAGTGGCATCATCATAGCTCACTACAACCTCTAACTTCTGGGCTCAAGCAATCCTCCTGCCTCAGCCTCCCGAGTAGCTGGGACTACAGGTGCCACCACTACACCCGGCTAATTTTTCTATTTTTTGTAGAGATGGGGTCTTGTTCTTGCTCAGGCTGGTCTCGAACTCCTGATTTCAAGCAATCCTCCCACCTTAGCATCCCAGAGTGCTAGGATTACAGGCGTGAGCCACCACGCCCTGCCTACCAACATTCTTATACATGTCTTTTGGTGAAAATATGCACTAATGTCAATTGAGCATACACCTAGAAGCAAGATAGCCGAGTCATAGGGAATATATGTGTTTAACATTAGAAGATAGTGCCAGTTTTCCAGAGTAATTAAAGCAATTTATATTCCTATCTACAGTGTATGAGAGTTCCAGTTGATCTACATTGTTTCCTACACTTGGTATTGTCAGTTGTATTAACTTTAGCCAATTTGGTGGCTGCTTAACGATATCTCATTTGCTCTTAACTTGCATTTCCTTAATGAGTATTGATGATCACCTTCTCAGGTGCTCACTAGTCATTTTGATATCCTCTTTCATGAAATGCCTGTGTTTAAGTATTTTGCCCATTTAAAAAAAAGAGTTGTCTATATTCTTCTTATGGATGTGCAGAAGTTCTTTAAATATTCTGGATACATCCTTTGTCAAAAATATGTATTGCAAATGTATGTATCCTATTCTGAGTCTTGCGTTTCAACCTCTCTTAATGGGCTCTTGATGAGCAGATGTTCTTAATTTTGATGGAGGACAATCTTTTATTTTAAAGTACTTGTTTAGAAGACATTGCTTACTTGGAATCATGAAGGCATTCTTTTATGTTTCCTTCTTGAAACTTTATTGTTTTTACCTTTCACATTTAGGACTGGGATCCATTTCAAATTAATTTCTGAGTGTGGTGTGAGGCCGGGGAATGTGTTCCTTTTATTGAAAAGACTATCTTTTCCTCAATAATTTTCTATGCATTCTTGACCCTGTAGCTAGAATTAACTTCCCTAAACACACATTTGATCATCCCATTTTTCTGCCTATCTTCAATGGCAGCCCATTGCTCCTTTGGATAATTAGTGTTTTGCTTAATGCATCTTAACAATACCCTGCTTGATCTGGCCACCTCCTGTTTCTCCAGCCAAATCTTGTGTGTATGTATCTTCCCACTCTAAGCTAACTGTAGAGTTCCTTGAACAGATCAACTCTCATCCAAAGACCTTTGCCATACAGAGCACTTCCATCCCCTTAGGCCGGTTACTCAAACTTCAGGTCTTATCTCCGGGAAGTCTGCACAGTCACTGTCCCTTAAGTTCAGGTTAGGTTACCTCAATATGTGCGTGCGTTGTACCTCTGAGTTTGTAATTATAACTAAATATCTCCTCCACTATAACGTCTCTGAGGGAAAGGAGGCCAATTTAGTTCATATGAAAGGTACTTCCTAAATATTGCTGAATGAATGAATAAGTTTAAGGTGGGATCTTCTCCCAGGGACCCAGGAAGCGTGGGCCTTGGAGAAACAGGGCGTTTCCAGTTTCAGATCTAGCACTTTGCAAATGGATTAAAATTTCGGAACCGCAATTTTCAAATCTGTAAAATGGGGATATGATACTCCCTACATACGATTGCAGTAAGCATCAGATAAGATAATGCACCTAAATATTTAGCGCAATGATTGGCACATGGACCCTTTCGGCATTACAAAGATAAGTGCATATGGAGGCCGCACTCCGTTGGCTCTACCCCACGCACATGCGCGGTCGCTCGCGCGCCCGCAACCCGGCCCAGCCGCGCGTGCGTACTCGTCTGGAACCCTGGCCCGGGCCGAAGGTGAAGGGGCGGGACGTCCGCCGCACGCCTGCGCCGTGAGAGGCCGTGCGCCGCGGGGGCGGGGCCGCGCAGGCGTGCAGGGCTTCCCGGCTCCTGAGCATAAACAAGAGTGGGGACGGGATGAGGCGGCGGTTGATCCCGGGACGGCGAGCGGCGGCGGCTGAGGCGCCAATCGGGGCCCGGCACCGATCCTGAGCGCAGCCCGACCCGTCCTCGCACGCGCGTGCACCCGGCCGGCCCGACCCGCCCGCCCGCCGCGCGCCCAGCCATGAACCTGGCGAGCCAGAGCGGGGAGGCCGGCGCCGGCCAGCTGCTCTTCGCCAACTTCAACCAGGACAACACGTAAGGCCGGGCCGGGGTCGGGCCGGGGGGGCGGCTTTGCTGCCCGAGCCCGCGCCGAGCTCGGCGGGGTCGCAGGCTCGGCGTCTCAGCCGACTGCGGCGGGCAGGGACGTCCCTGGGGGCAGGCCCGGGGGAGGGGCGCCCTCCTGGGAGACCCTCCGGCGCTGCCCTGGCGCTGCGGTCCTGGACCGGGGAAGAGCAGGAGAGGGGGTTGTTTTCATATGCTCGGAGGGAGGCTCCTTCTTCAGACCTCACTCCTCACAAAGTTGGAGCAAAACTTTGTGGCTTGGCCTGTCGTCCTGGCCGCGTGTGGAGCGGTGGGAGTGGGCTGCTTCCTCTTCTCCCGCCTTCCCTTTCTTGCTCTGCCTTCTCCCCCGAGTCTTTCTCCTTTTCAAGGCCTTCTTGTCTCCTCATCATCTTGGGGCCCTTTCTCCCTCTTTTATTTCCTCTTCTTCCTTGCTCACTGTTCTTTTTGGCAGGTAACTTTGTTGTCTTCTCTGGTCAAGGAACAAACTTAGCAATAATCCTGGCATCCGACCTAGAGAGGAAACTAAGCGAAGAGAGATGTTACAGAGAAGTGCAGGAGCCTTGGTGTTTCAGGGGGTGGGTCATCTTTAGGATAAGAGAGTACCTTAATGCCAACCCATGGATTCAGAACATTGTCTAAACCTGTATGGGTTGGAAGCTAGTTCTTCGGATATTGCCTCGGGTGACTTGTGAGGATAGTTAATGGTTGCGGTTCTTGGAGAACCAAGGTGAGTTATGAGGCTGGAAGGGAGGAGAACCATCTTGGGAAGTGAGTAAGAGGAAGTGATGTAAGAGGAGGGGAAGAGTGGGTCATTTGGCATTTTACTAAGTAGTTGATTGAGTTGTTATTGGCTGAAAGGAATTAACAAAGTAGCAAACGAGATGTTTTTAAAATTCGAAGTTAATGGTAGAATGGCAGACACCCAGGCAGGGATATGTGGAGAGAACCTTCCCAAAGTTGTGAAACTAGTGACAGTCCCACAGTGGGACTGTGTTGAAGGTTGAAGGGGGCATATCACCTATTCCAACTACAGATGAGAAACTGAGGTTTAGAAAGTTTCAGAGCTTGCACAGTTGATTAATGGCAGAATGGACAGGAGTAGAATCTAGTCTCCTGAGTTCTCTTCCAGTGTTCTTTCCACTATGTCCTGCTGTTTTATACCTACAAGTAGGATTCTGAAGACAGTGAATTTAGAAATCATAGTGTAGCAATTTTTAAAGATTAAAACTGCCAAATACTATAGTGTTCTATGTGACCAAAAGCCAGCATAACAAAAACAGTTCAGATCACCTGTTGCAGTTTGTTGTAGTTGGGATAGACTATATTCAGGTAGGGAAGAGGAAATTCCAAAGCAATTATGATTTGGTATTTAAGCTCTTAATATTTTAAGGTTAGTTAGGAGTGGTTTTATTATGAGGTTTTATGCCTTGTATGAATGAATTAGAGAATTTCCAAAACATTTTCCACCACTCTTTAAGTGTTTTTGCTACCTGTTATTTATATTGGAAGGAAATTAAACATAAGAAAAATTTAAATTGGGCTACCAAGTTCTCTATATAATAGAAGACTGTCACTCTATTTGGCCTGAAATAGCACCTTTTCACACTTGGAAATTATTTGCTTACCCACTTCCCTATGAGTCCTGAAGTTATTAGTTCAAGAGATTTGTCATAATTTTGACTTGCTGAAGAGACCGTGATATAGTGTAAACATAAATTGGAATGAATAGTAAGTTAAGATTATACTGAAAGTTTACTGGGTTAAAATGACTGTAATTTGTTTTAAATTTACTCTTGAAAGAAATATAAAAGTTCATTGGGAAAAGCTTTATGGTTTTTTCCCCCTCCCTTCTCATGTCCAGAATTGAATAGAGGAAGACAATTTTTAGCAAGACAAAGAATGTTGTTCTAGAATCCACATTTACTGTATTCAGTGAGAAAATTTGGAAGCCAGTTCACTTAATCCAATATATATATGTTATTACCATCTTTTCACTTTGTCTTTTAAATGCCTCATGACACAATATTCATTGCATACCAGACTGTAACTGTCCTGCCTTTCTCCTTGTACTATGATTGCAAGTGTATTTTTTTGTGATTCTCATCCTAAAAGTGTGAATAAGTTTTATTTGCTTTTGACCATCTGTTTTATTTATTTATTTTTTTTTTACCTAGACCAGTGAAAAGGGCACCAAGAGCAGCTGGTCCCCGTCGTCCCCGTGTTTACTGGTTAGTTCCGATCCTGGTTTCTGAAAGTAACACCTTGGAAGGCTTATGTTGGAGGACTTCTTGGCTTTTTGAAATTGAAGTTAAGCAATGAATAAGTGGCAGAGGATCACTTGAATCTTAAATGGAAGTATCAGGGACTAAATTTTTCCAGTAGATACCACAACTTGTGGGAAGTTGGTGATGTGGCAGTGTCTGTTTTAAATGTCATTCCTATAAGGGATAGAATAAAGAGAGGACTTGACTTGCTAAGTCTTGTGTTTATAGAATTGATGTTACAAAGTGTCCGGAGGTAGCAGGAGAAACCTGTCTGGATGTATTACTTTCTTCTACTGTGTCTCTTGTAGTTCACAGCGTTGTACTGGAAAGGTACTGCCCTGCTCTCCTCTCTCTTGTGTCAGTTGAAGAGGGTTTTTAAGGATCCTTCAACCTTAAAATTTTAGGTCATTCTGTCTGCTGTGCAGAGGGGATGTTTGAGGAGGGCAGGAGATCACTTAGAAAGGGATAATCCAATAGCAGTGGCCAGAGGGGAGGAGACTGATAAGTCATCAGGATTTGTGTGACC
The DNA here is from genome assembly GCA_963574885.1 of Lepilemur ruficaudatus. Lineage (NCBI taxonomy): Eukaryota > Metazoa > Chordata > Mammalia > Primates > Lepilemuridae > Lepilemur > Lepilemur ruficaudatus. Next base: position 23,859 of record CAUYRT010104414.1, on the reverse strand, counting down.
CACAGGATGTGTATGATGCATTCAAGGGAGAGAAGTTAGACGACCTCCCGTTTCTGCCTTGGGTTCTGGGTGAACAGTGATAACATCATGGGAGAAAAAATTAGTGAAGGATTCAGTTGGGGTGGGAGAAGATGGACTCTGCTTGGGATGATGATGAGTTTGAAAGGCCTTAGGGGGGGATATCCAGGTGGAGCTCTGGGATGGAGAGGATATGAGCAGGATGGAGGGGGCTGTCCCTGCCCTAAGTGAGGGTGCCAGGGCCTACCAGGTCTTGGCTGGCAGCAGCAGTTCAGATTGCTTCCTATTTACATACAGTGTTGAACTGTTCCCACCTCATAATCAAGTATGGTTCTTTTCATGAATATGATGATGATAAGGGAGAGTCTTTATATACTAATGATTGGGAACAGGGTGGAGAAAAGATAAGGGAGTTAAGAAAACTGACCAGATTCCCGTTTTCATTTTTTAGTGGAAATCACTTAACCTTTCAGATGGAATGCTCAAGTTTGAATTCATTGACAAAGACTTACAGTTAAAGATGGTGGATCAAAACACAAGTGTTTATTTTGGCTCCATCTTCAAACTCTAATAAAATGTCTATCAATAAAGTGTCAAAAATACTTCAAAAGGCTTAAAACCCGTAGGATGGGGAGAATGAGAAGGAAGATATTAGCAACAGAATTTGGAAGCTAGCAAATGGTAAAGGAAGCTGGATGTTAAATTGCTAGTAGAGAAAGCAAAGAATCAACCTCGTTTATTAAACTGCAGAATCCCAGAAGGCTCAAGAGTTGGCAGTCCAGGGCAGCTCCAGAAGTGAGGCTAAGGGGGCTGTGGGATGAAAATAAAGAGGATTAGTTCAGTGTGTGTTTAGGAAACACTCCCTCTCCCTAGCAAAAGGCAGGCTAGTCTCTGGAAAGGGTAAAATGGGCTCTGGATTTGGACACCAGACACAGTTGAAGTTGGGGGGCGGATATGGCAGTAACCATTGGGTTGTGGGGGTAAGCAAAGACATCTGTTTTTGGTTATGATTTTCTAGTTTTTCCCTTTATCAGTAAAAGATCCCATTGTGTTAACTTAAAACCACATAAACATTTGTTGGCAATAAGATTATTTATTGGCCAGGCGTGGTGGCTCACGCCTGTAATCCTAGCACTCTGGGAGGCCAAGGCGGGAGGATCGTTTGAGCTCAGGAGTTCGCAACCAGCCTGAGCAAGAGCGAGACCCCATCTCTATTAAAAATAGAAGTTAATTAGCCAACTAGAAATATATAGAAAAAATAAGCCGGGCATGGTGGCGCATGCCTGTAGTCCCAGCTACAGGCATGGGAGGCTGACGCAGAAGGATCACTTGAGCCCAGGAGTTTCAGGTTGCTGTGAGCTAGGCTGATGCCACGGCACTCTAGCCCGGGCAACAGAGTGAGACTCTGTCTCAAAAAAAAAAAAAAAAAAAAAGCAGAATCTCCAAAGAGGGGTATGTGCACTTGATTGTTGGTGTTAAAATGAAGATATCAAAGCTGTTTATATTTAATATCATTATTTTAAAATGCCTATCTTTATGAATAAAGTATATACTTATACTAAACTATATGTATATACATCTCAAAAAGTATTTGGAATATTTTTGTTTCCATTTCTTATTGGTTAGAGTGCACAGTCAGTTTTTTTTTTTTGAGACAGAGTCTTACTGTTGCCCAGGCTAGAGTGCCATGGCATCAGCCTAGCTCACAGCAACCTCAAACTCCTAGGCTCAAGCGATCCTACTGCCTCAGCCTTCCGAGTAGCTGGGACTACAGGCATGCGCCACCATGCCCAGCTAATTTTTTCTACACATTTTTAGTTGTCCAGCTACTTTCTTTCCATTTTTAGTAGAGACGGGGGTCTTGCTTTTGCTCAGGCTGGTCTCGAACTCCTGAGCTCAAATGATCCACCACCCTCAGCCTCCCAGAGAGCTAGGCACAATCAGTTTTGTAGACTGTGGGTAAAACTCTACTTGAGATACTTGATATGCTAGATCAGTTTTTGAACACCTGGAAGAACGATAAACTTGATTGGCAAAGCCCACATTCTAGCTGTATGGAGCACAGCTGAGAACCGGAGATCTCAAACTCAAGGATCAGGTACTGAGGCTCATTAATTTTGCCCATGGGAGAGGCACTCTCCAGGCTTATTTATACATAATGCTAACAAGCTTGGTGATTTGGTTTCCAAGTCAACAAGAAGTTAGAAAAGGAGGGGGGCTGTTAATGATAGGATGGTCATGAGGAAGAGTGTGACCACTGTCAGCAAAACAAAGGCAAAAAAATATTTTTATGACAGTACTCCAGTCTGGCCATTTGCTATGGGGCACATGAAACCCTCAACTCAGAAGAATCTGCCATCCCCTTGTTTAAGAACACAGGAAGGTACACAATTAAGGATGATTTGTTTTTTAAATAAAAAATGGTGGATTGGGAGAGGTTCTCAGTGCTTAAAAATAGCAACCCTTAGTTATCTGGAAAATATTTTCTTGAGCATGAGTTTCTTACAAGTTCTGATTTACTGAGGTTTTGTTTTATTTTTAGACTTCTTGGATATTTATATTGATTCTTTTATTACTTTTCACAATATTTGCAGGTAACAATAGTAAATTACTTCATTGAAAATTGATACAGTTAATTCAATACAGTGAAGAAGTAATTCTTGCAAAGAAAAATTGTATGAGCTGGTAGAAAGTTTTGTTTCTGTTCTTCTAAGATGAACCAATGTTAATTTTAAATATTAATAGTGATTATGACATCTCCCTTCTTGGAATTTTTCTTACACATATTCATGAAAGAGTAGTTGGAAATATAAAATTTTTAATAGATGACATCATTAAAATACCTCTAATCTTATTTTGGGCTACAAATACTCATAGTATGAAATGTCTGTCTTTATTATTTTTCAGTCTTCTGGTTTATCTACTTGTTTTCATGTTCTCCCAGAAATTAAAAGCAAAAATGATGCTAGTATCTGATTCCTCCCTTGTCCCACTGCTTCCTGCTTCATTATCTCATCTTTTCTTTTTCTGAAAGCTGGACTTTCTTCTTGCTTCCGCTTTGCTTGGTCAGTTGCGTTCTGGAGAGAGGTACTTTTCTGATCAGGAAATCCTTCATTTAGTGTCAGGTCTCCTGTGCTAGGAGAGCTGTGAGCGCTTGAGTTCCTCGAGCCTCTTAGCAGAAGCAGTGGTGTTGGGTGATAAATATGGAACCTTAAACATGAGGCTATCAGAATGGATCCTTGATTTTTCCTTGCAAGCCAACGATGTGGTCTTCTGATTACAGATTCTAAGGTAGCTTTTTGGTCCATTTCATTTCCATCCCACTGCACAGCCACAGCATGACATACGTGATGGAGCCATCGTTGATAAAGGCCTACCGATATGCAGGTGTATCTGCATCTGCCTAGGTTATAAATATCTTTGTTTAAAATTTAGAATATTAGCTTACTTATCTTTCCAACTCTCACATACACTGTGCATGTATATCACATCACCTAAGAAGCCCCAGTTTGTTTTGAAGGAAGCAATAATTTAGGACTGATTACTTTCATTTATAGCTCAAACTTACCTTTGAAGTTTTATAGGGTTTTTTGTTTTTTAAATTTTCCCAGCTTTATTGGGGTATAATTGACAAAATTGTATATATTTAAGGTGTGTCACATGTTTCAATATACACATTGTGAAGGGATTACTGCAATCAAGCTAATTAATATGTCCATCACCTCATAGTTACCTTTTTTGTGGTGAGAACACTTAAGATCTACTGTCTTAGCAGATTTCAAGAATGCAACACATTATTATTAATTATCATCACCATGCTGTACATAAGATCTCCAGAAGAAGTTCTGTAGGTTTTAAATAAGAATATTGTCTATTTTATTGACCTGGTGCCATCTTCTTGTACTGTGCACCTGGTACAAATTATGTAAAATTGTTCCGTGTAAGTTTTGGTAGACATGCTGGTAACTAACTGATAACATGGAAGCTAGTTTGTGCATTATCACTATCTACATGTATCAGCTCTTATTTCTGAATTTGGCTTTTTTGCAGGTCCCTAGCTGTTGGTAGTAAGTCCGGTTATAAATTTTTCTCCCTTTCTTCTGTGGATAAGCTGGAACAGATCTATGAATGCAGTAAGTGCTTGCTTTATTTTTCCCCTTTTTACAAAAGACAGATTGTACTGGAATTGGAATGCAGTCCTAAATTCAGACACTGTGGTTAAAGTCCAACACCTCTTGACCAGTCCTCTGCTTCCACCTTAGTCTTCCCAAGAGGTGACAACTAGTGAAAAATCTGTGGGTGTTCTCCAAGATCTTTCTCTGTGCATTTGCATACATATAAATGTATGAATAGAAGTTTTGTTTTATGGGTGATCTTTTCCAATACATGACATTGTACTACTGTATGTAGTATCCTGTAATTTCTCCCGCTTTTTAATGCCATTTAAACTTAGGTTACTGTCATAAAGGACTTCCAGAAAATTGAAAATTTTACAACCCGTGTAGGAATGATTTATTTTCCTGAGTTGTCATTTCATGGCATCCGAGTAGCCTGCATGTCAGGCCACGTGGAGTAGCGGGAGGCCGTGAGCTTTGGCTTCTTGCTCAGTCACTCGTGTCATCTTAGATGGGTTACTTCATCTCTGGGCCTGGGTTCCTTTGTATTTTTTGCAAAACAGAAATAATGCCTGCCTGTAATATTGTTGTCGGGATTACAGTTAGGGGTGTGTGTGCTTAATGGTGTGTAAAATAGTATTTGTGGAATGAATAGTAGTAGGTGCAGACCCTCCATTGAGACTGTGTGGAAAGCTCTGGACTCTTCCCACATACATAATTTGTCATTGAGATAATTGCAGATTCTCATGCAGTTGTATGAAATAATACGGAAACGTTGTGCCCTTTGCCTGGTTTCCCCCAATGTTAACATCTTATAAACCATAGTATAATATCACGACCAGGATACTGACGTCCATTTCTCCTGTTCACGTGTCTCCAGCATTAATTGTACTCATTTGTGTGTGTGAGAGTTCTGTACAGTCCTCACGCCTGTGTGGTATTGATCAAGATCCTGGAGAGCTGTAGTATCACGAAGATCCCTGAAGATCCCTCGAAAGTTGCTCTTTTATAACCATTCCTGGCCTCCCTCTCCCACCCCTCCCTAATCCCTGGCAGCTGCTAATCTGTCTTCCATTTCTAACACCTTTGTCATTTCAAAACTGTTAGATAAATGGAAGTATATAACCTGTTGTGACTGGCTTTTTTCAGTCAGCATAATTCCCTGGAAACTCATCCAAGCTGTCGTGTGTGTTAGGAGTTTGTTCTTTTTATTACCAAGGAGTTGTCCATGGCATATATGTGCCACAGCTTGTTTAACCATTCACCTGTTGAAGGACATGTGGGCTGATTCCGGTTTTTGGCTTTTCCAAATAAAGCTGCTATAGATATTCATGTACAGGTTTTTGTGTGGACTTGAGTTTTCATTTCTCAGATAAATGCCCAAGAGTGCAATCACTGGGTTGCATGGTAGTTACATGTTTTTAAGAAACTGCCAAACTGATTTCCAGGGTGGCTGTACCTCCAGTAATGTTTGAGTTTCTCTGCATCTTTGCAGGCATTTGCTGTTATCACTGCTGTACTCAGTCATTCTCATAGGTATGTGCAGTGCTATCTCATTATGGTTGTAATTTGCGTTTCCTGGTGGCTGAGGATGGTGAGCATCTTTTCCTGCACTTATTTGCCATCTGTGTATCCTCTTTAGTGAATTGTTCATGGTTTCGCCCACTTTCCAATTGGATTATTTGTGTTTTTAATGTTGAATTTTGAGAGTTATTTCTATATTCTAGATACTAGTCCTTGGCCAGATATGTGGCTTGTACATATTGTCTCCTGCATGGAACATTTCAAGCAGCCCTGAGCCTACCCATGGTCCTGACCTAAGTTAGGAATCCTTGTTACAGGGACCGAGTAGTCATAATAGCCTTCTTGTAATTAGTCATACTGGGATATGGGTTCAGGGAGTTAATCATTTTAATTATCTACATGAGGTTTTGGGGAGTTGGGTTTCCTCCTTATTGACAATGCCAGTATTTCCTTCCTGAGTTTTATCACATTTTGCTTTCACTATGGTTTGATGTTCCATTTTGACATTCTAATTTCTTTCTTTTTTTTTTTTTTTGGAGACACAGTCTCATTTTGTTGCCCAAGCTAGAATGAGTGCTGTGGCATCAGCCTAGCTCACAGCAACCTCAAACTCCTGGGCTCAAGTGATCCTTCTGCCTCAGCCTCCCAAGTAGCTGGGACTACAGGCCGAAGCCACCACGACTGGCTAGTTTTTTGTTTCTATTTTTAGTTGACTGGCTAATTTTTTTTCTATTTTTAGCGGAGACGGGGTCTCGCTCTTGCTCAGGCTGGTCTCCAACTCTTGACCTCGAGCGATCCTCCCATCTCAGCCTCCCAGAGTGCTAGGATTATGGGCTTGAGCCACCACACCCAGCCAGAATTCTACTTTTTCTGTTGATTCTTCTCAAACGAGGAGGTTCAGTGAGTTAACATGAATAGACTTCTCACTCAGTATGCGTTTATGTGCCAGCCCCTGGAGATAACTGGCTGCTGGAGATCAGTGCTCACAAAGCTCCTACTCTCGTGTCACTTGGTTAAAACGGAGGGAGACCAAAAGTAAATACATTTGTGTAAGATATTAGGCTTGGGGCACAATGGCGAGCAAACACAGACATAGATCACGCCCTGTGATGTGAGATGAAGACACTGGAGAAAGTGGTTTCTTTGTGCTAGTTACTTGGAATTATGGAGTTCTGGCCCATCAGGAGGTGAGGGGCCTTTCAGGTTCCCTCCCAGGCCCTGGCTTGCTCTCTTCAGGTGAGCCTTCAGGTGCCCCTTACCTCCATCAGTGGAGAGTGTCTAACTCTCCCTGACCACCCCTTTCTTGTTGCTGTGCCCCCAAAGGCAAGCACTCAGGCCCTTTCTAGGGAGAGTGGGGGGAGCAGAATCGTTACGGCAGCATCCCTGACTCATGGGTCCTGCTGGCTGGCTGAGATTCTACTCCTTTTCTTGTCTACAGACTTGCCTCCTGGTGCTTACTAAATCTTCCCAAAACCCTTTCCTCTGCCGTGTAGGCTGGAAGATGTGATCTGGATGATAAAATAGTGCCTCTTTATCTCAGGTGACTGTCAGTATTCCTCAAGGTCTCAAAACTGGCTGCCTTCCCATGATTCCACAGGGGCTTGTTCCCTGCAGGATATTTCTTCAAAGAAGGGTAATCCTACCTCTGGAAAAAGGGTTCCTTCTGGCTTTTGTGAATGACTGAAACATTTATTGAATCTGTATCCAAATGAAGTGCCTGAATTGTACTATTAAATTGTTGCTGTAGTTACTGTAGTCATCTGTTGTGAAGTTCATGAAATTGTTTTCCCATCAGAGGCCCAGTGCTTAGAAAGGATGCGAGAATACCAAAATCTGGTCTGTACTCTTCCTCAAACTGAAGTTTATTTACTGGCTTCTAGTGCCTCATTTTTTTCAGAGGTTTTGGTGGAATAAAATGTGATGTCTTTACAGCATCTTTTAAAGAGTAGATATTTACTGACCAACATGGTAAGGTGGTGTATCAATTTCTGTGTTCTTCTTAGTGAACGGTGGCCCTTAAAAATAAATGAAATGGACGAAGAATATTTTGAGGGTTAATACTTTAAACTGACGCTATTGCATTGTTCTGTTTCTAGAACATGATCTGCCTTTCCTCCTTCACATACTTTTATTGAATATTGTAGATAAAAGAATGTCTCTTAGAAAACAGGTTAGCTACTGAGTGTCAAGATTGTTTTCTGGCATTTTTCTACAAGTAGACTCAGCAAAGAATATTTATTACTTTATGTTTCTGTATTTAGTGAGAGTTGGCCTATACCCTCGTAACTCTGAATAATCCATTAGAAAATCAGATCTTTGCTCTCTGTCACTGTTGCTGTTACAGAAAGAATGAGCCATATCTGGTCTTACAGAAAAACACGATTGACAACTACTTGTTCTTCTTTCATTTATTTAATAAAAAACAAAAACAAAACCCTTTGCCCAGCTTCATTGAAAGATATTTTCTATCTATATTATTTTAACTTTGAACTTGAAAGTTACAAGAATTCCCAGATAATACTTTGCCTGTTGCTTATCTGTGCACCATATGTTTTCTAATTCTTTCTGTATGTGCATTTCTTGTTTGAAGATATGTAATTCACAAATATGTCGTCTCTCCTAAAATATTACTGCAACAATATCCTGCACTGGTAGGCAAAGTAAATAAAGGATATGGATTTATTATTTGTAAAATATCACAAGCTTAGAAGTTCCTTTTTTTTTTTTTTTTCAGATTCTACATTGTGTTTTTCTTTGCATTTTCTGAGCTAGTTTCTGAGCTAGGAAAACATACCTCATAAAGTGTTCAATTCTGAAACCCAACACAAGCAGACTGTTCCTTAGCTCAGCAGAAGTGACTAGAGCCTACATTGATTATAGAAATGCATCCATTGATATATAACGGCTTTTATCAGCCTCCTTGCTTGACCAAGAAACTAATCATCATTTACTTTACGGGCTGTCATCCGCATTTTAAAGTTTGAGAAATGGTGCTTTCTCACATTATTCCTATCTGACAGGCCAACCACTGGTTGGCATATTAATTTCAGTGAGATTTATAGTAATGGGTCCTACAGAAGAGAATCTCCACTAGCCTCTCTCTGCCCAGATCTACTGTGATGGAGCATCAAGCTCCTAACTTGCATCCCTGTAGAGCTTCAGGCACATACGGAAGTGGATCATATTAAGTGGATTATTTATTGGCTTCCTCACCTTCCCACTTAAGGAGTTTTATCATGGCTAGCTATAAACAGTGCCAGCAGAAGCAAAACAACATTCTTTCTTAAATCAAGTAATTAATTTCTTAAATTAAATTTTAGATAGGCAGTCTCTAGGAAGAAAGTTTGACAAAAACCGTGGCAGAAGCCACCTAACATGAGTCCTAAAAGCGAGGCCTTAGACATTGGAGGTCACTGAAGTTTATGTTCAGACTTTCTTACTGTCAGCCTGAGTGCTTCCTGGCACTCGTGTCCTGGTAACATGCCATCTTGAATAATTACAGAAGTGCAGCCTGGTTTCTTTTGCTTTTCACTTGATTATAGTGTCTTTCACTTAGCACCCTGATTCATTGTCTACCATTACTTCATGGGAGGGCCGAACTGTCTGTGCTTCAGTTTAGTGGAAAAGGATTGTTCTGGGTATGTGGATTCCATGTATATTTATATGTTTAAAACTTTCTTTTGAATGTGAAATGTGATAGAAAAATGTTAGAGCTTCTTGAAAAATGCAATAGGAAAATGGCAATCAATCTAAACCACTACCAATATATAAAAATAGATTGCTTTATGAAAAGTACATTTCTGAAAAGATCTAGGCAAATTGATTTGTAGGACTTAAAGGCACTCTGCAGTGAATCCTTTTGTGTTGTGGTTATTGCCGCTTGTAAGTAGCGACAAAAATGCGTTCACCCCTGAGTGACTGGTGGTTTGTCTGCCTTTTGCTGAGTGCTAATCCTGTTTCTGGTTTCTGACTCCTTTGGAAATCGATGAAGGTTATAGATATTTCCCCCAGAAAACTATTCCATATTTACCATATAATATCAGTGGTTTTAGAGACCGTTGAAGCCCACCCAGGTATCCATGGACATATGGTCTTTGAGATCAGGCCTGACACTTAGTTTCTGTCCTGTCTCTGCCCATGTTCTCGTAGGTGGCACAACTTGACATTCAAAGTCCCCTGCTACCTTACATCAGACACTTCTTGCATCAGATCTTAATATATCAGCCAAAGTTCAAACTTCCACGGTAGGCTGCCTGAGGTTTTTAAAAACAACTTTTTTGAATGTAATTTATATGCCATAAAATAAATCCACCTCTTTGAAGTATACAATTCAGTTGTATTTACTATTGTGCAACCTATCATCATCTAATTTTAAAACGTTTTTATCCCCAGAAGAAACCCTGAGTCCATTAGCAGTTCCTCGCTGTTTCCTCCCACCTCCCCCTACCCACCAGGCAACTGCTAATCTACTTTCTGCCTCTGTAGATTTGCTGCTGTGGCCATTTCAGATTAGTGGGATCCTATGTGACTGACTTTCATTTAGAGTGTTTTCACAGTTCATCTATGTCATAGCATGTATCTGTTTTTTGTTTCTTTTTATTGCTAAATAATATTACATTGTGTGTATATACCATGTTTTGTTCATTCATCAGTTGATGGACATTTGGGTGGTTACAATTTTTTGGCTGTTGTTAATAGTGCTGCTAGGAAACATCCGAACAAGTTATCATGTATATGTGTATTTTCATTTCTCTTGAGTAGATATCTATAGGAGTGGAATTTCTGGGTAAACATCTTTGTTTTACCCACTTGTGAGTACAGCTATGAGATAAATTCCTAGAGTTGAAAATACAGGATCAACAGATAACCATGTTTTAAAACTGGTAAACATTGCCAAGTTTCCCTTAAAAGTGGTAGTACCAGTTTATGTTCCTATTAACAGAGTATGAGTGTGCCCTACTTCCCACACCCCACCAATGCTAGACATTATCATTTTTATATTTGAGTCTGAGATGTAAAAATATGTTCATTTCCTTTAACTATTAACAGTCCTTACATCAACTGAAACTGAACTCAAGTGTGTGTGTGTGTGTGTGTGTGTTGTCACTTACTGTTTGTTTTTTTTAACTGCCTGATTCTGTCCTTTACCTGTTTTTCTATTGGGTTATTACTCATGAAAGCAAATTAGCCAATTGTTATGGGTTGCAAATATTTTTTCTGGATTGTCTTTTGCCTTTTGGCCTTGTTTGTCATTCTTTTTGCCATTCTGAAGTCTTGAGTCTTTGTATACTCAAATGTATCAGTCTTTTCTTATAAGGCTTCTGAATGCTAGAAAGACTTTTACTCTAGGGGTGTACATAAAACATTTTCCAGTGTTGTCTTCTAACACTTTGATGTCATGTTTTACATGAAATACTTGAATCCACCAAGAGTTTTTGATGTAAGAAATCTTCCAGTTATTAAGTAACTGGAAAAGATATTTTTCCTATGTTCTTATTTATTTAGAGGGCTTACTGAAGTGTTTAGGAGTAAAATGTCAATATGAGCTTCTCTTTGAAACTTTAGTAAAGAAAAAAATGGTTGAGCCAGGCGTGGTGGTGCACATCTATAGTCCCAGCTACCTGGGAGACTGAGGCTGGAGGATCCCTTGAGCCCAGGAGCTCAAGGTTTCAGTGAGCTATGATTGCACCACTGCACTCCAGCCTGAGCAACAGAGCAAGACCCCATCTCTGGGATGGGGGATTGGGGGAAAAAATAGCTGAAACTAAATGGCAGAAAGGTAATATTTGTTAAATACAGGTGGTAGATAGAAGTAGTAGGCAGAACTTGATCATACTGTTCTCTTTTATGAGAGCTTTCCTGCCTTTACCCCCTTAATCTGTTTTTAAACTTCAAAAAGAAATTTCCTGATTTTTTTTTTCCATAAAAATTTTAGAAAAACCACTTCTAAGTTGCAGTTGGGTTGGAAAGATAGGCACCCTAAGCTGTTAGTTCTTCACCTTCTCTGCACTGGCATTTAAGCAACTGAACACATCTTTTTTTTCTCCCAACATCTTATTAAAGGAAATTTTCAAACACAGAGAAGTTGAGAATACTTTACATCTAATACCCCCGTATCCACCGCTTAGGTTCTGTCATGAATGTTTTACTGTACTTGGCCTGTCGCACACACCAATCATCCGTCTTATTTTTTGTGTGTACGTTTCAGAGTATATTGCAGACATCATCAGTACATACTCTCCTAAGCACTTCCCCTTGAATATTACTAAGTTGAGTTCAATGTTTTTTAATCATACAGCAAAATTTACGTACAATAGAATGTTAAGCATTGTGTGAGATGTAGACAAATGCCTATGGAGGTTTGCCATTACTCCAGAAAGTTCCCCCGATACTCCTTCAGCTCCCTTCTGCCACCCCTACCCTCAAGAGGCAACCGATGTTCTGGGTTTTTTCTACGATTAGTTTTGCCCATCCTAGAACTTCATATAAACATAGCATCTACTCTCTCAATAATATTCCTTTCATTCAGCCTCATGTTTTTTGAGCTTTATCCATATTGTGGTGTCTCAGTTGCCCAGTATATGAATATATGATGGTTTGTTTGTTCATTCTCTTACTGATGGACATCTGGCTAGTTTATTAATAGTTATTATGAATAAAGCTACCATGGACATTCTTGTACAAGTCTTTTTGTGTACATATGTTTTCATTTATCTTAGATAAATATCTTAGTGTTGATCATGGGGTTATAAGTACACCTTAGCAAGCAGGCATTGTCACAGATATAGAATGTGCGAATAAGAAGGATCAACTATATCTGGAAATAAGTTCTTGTCACCATTGATTTAATTTAGGGGGCCAGTGGATTTAAATAAAATTGACTTATTTAGTCAAAAAACCAGTTTTGTCTATGCCAAGTTTTCCTGTATGTCCTTGAATTAGGCTATAAGTACAATTCTTACTTCGCCATTAAGGAAATTGATGCCAGGTCTTACAACCAATTATAGCAGAGTTGACACTAGAATTTGATTTTTAAACTGATTTTCCTGAAGGGCCCACCTCTCTGGGTCACTGTCATGTCCCCAGCACTTAGCAAGGTACGCAGTGCCAAGTGTTTTGCCCGGTGCATCTGTAAGAACGAGTGCAGTTGAACTTCACCAAGAGCAGTTTTAATACTTAGATGTAGCACTTGGGGATATTAGCATTTCACCACTGATTCACAAATGAGACCAGCCCATTTTAGATATGACCCAATTTAAGAGATTTTTTTTTAATGGTGTTTTAAACAATTTGGGAAAATCCAAAATGTAGTCATGGGGTCCATTTTCAGCTCTCTAACCCAGCATACAGGGCGCTCTTCTCTGTGCCAGGCGACCTTCGACCTGGGGGTGCAGCCATGACCGGGTCAGACAAAGCACTCGTGCTGAGACCCTCAGCCTAACAGGGAACTCTGCTGCTAAACCATCGCCCAGGTTCTCAGTGGTAATTGCGGCAGCTGCTAGAGGTGACAGTGTGGGATGCGGCTGAGTGAGTGCAGCCCAAACACTTAATGAGAACAGGAAGCTGAAGACTGAGAGGCTGGACAGTGATGGAGGGAGGGACTCATACCCTGGCCCCACATGGCCAGCACCTGGTTGTAGAAGTAAGGGTGACAGCCTGTGGGCATAGCCCTCCTTCTGATGTGCTGCTGACCAAGCAAGGTCCTGGTCGTGACTTGATGTCCACATCAGTCTCCTGAGGGAAAGAGACCCTGGTCAGAGAGCACAGGATCTGGTCTGCAGGGAAATTATTTTTACTGGGTTGTGTATCTATGTCTTGAGCTTGGTTGGCTTGAGATGCATCAGTTGATAGAAACAGGCAGAAGCCCCGCCTCCGTGTGGCAGCAGGACCTCCCGATGGTGCCTCAGTGAGGGTCAGGTCCTGGGAGGGGCTGGAGCTTCCTCTGAGATGCCTCTGGGCAGAGAAGCTGCATACTGGGGCCCTGGTCCCCTGCGTCCCTCACCTCTGGCATCTCCCAAGTTGTGGCAGTTGCTTGCATTTGTTCTTTTGAATAAAGGTTCACTTACTCTTGTAGGAAAGATTTATGTCAGCTGGCTAGCTAAAAGCAACTGTAAATAAACCACTACAAAGAACTTAGAATTAAGGCTGGGCACAGTAGCTCATGCCTGTAATCCTAGCACTCCGGGAGGCTGAGGCAGGCAGATCGCTCAAGGTCAGGAGTTCGAAACCAGCCTGAGCAAGAGCAAGACCCTGTCTCTACTGAAAATAGAAAGAAATTAATTGGCCAACTAAAAATATATAGAAAAAATAAACTGGACATGGTGGCATATGCCTGTGGTCCCAGCTACTCGTGAGGCTGAGGCAGGAGGATTGCCTAAGCCCAGGAGTTGGAGGTTGCTGTGAGCTAGGCTAACGCCACGGCACTCTAGCCTGGGCAGCAGAGTGAGACTCTGTCTCAAAAAAAAAAAAAAAAAAAAAAAAAGAAATTAGAATTATGCACCTGATCTTACTGCCTGTTCTAAGTACAGTCATGTGCCACATAACGATGTTTTGGTCAAGGACTAACCATACATACATACAACACTGGTCCCATAAGATTATAATAGTGTATTTTTACTGTGCTTTTTCTATGTTTAGATTTGTTTAGATACACAGATACTTACCATTGTGTTACAGCTGCCTACAGTATTCAGCACAGTTAAGATGCTATGTGAATTGTAGCCTAGGGAGCAGTAGGCACTACCATGTATCTTACTTATGAAGCACACTAGACCATCTAGGTTTGTGTAAGTACACTGTGATGTTCACACAAGGATGAAATTGCCTAGCAACACATTTCTCAGAAGATACACCCGGTGTTAGGCAGCGTATCGCTAATAGCAAAATTTTACAAATTTTTTTAAATAAATGTGTTATGCCTCTTTGGATATGTATAACTCTTTAGCTAGTGTCAGTGTGTTAGTACCTAGGCTGGTGCTCAGCCTGTTAGGCTGTCAAGTCCATGTTGAAATGCTTGATACCGCATATTTTCCTGGAAGCAGTTTTGTCTTAATGAAGTGAGCTTACATCTTAGCTTTCACTTTATCCAGTAGCTTGGTTCCTAAACTAATAAGTGTGTTTTTAAGTTACATCATTCAAATCCAGCAACACAGCTTATTTAAAGGAAACATTTTAAGTAACTCTGTGATTTGTCTTGTGTGTGAACGTTCATGTGAGGGCAGACATCCTTATTTATAGTGGAAGCATTCTCGAGGCTCCAGGTAATCCGAACTTCCAGACTCCCTGAGTAGTCCTGTGCTGCTCTGATGGGACCAGAGACACCCTCAGGGCTCTGAGACACCTGTCACCTAGGCACACATTTGTTTATGAGCAGATTCTGCCTGTGCCTATATGCACATATATGTATATATTTCCATGTGAAAAGGAAAAACTTTCATTTTCCCATTTCAGCTGATACTGAAGATGTGTGCATCGTAGAAAGATTGTTCTCAAGCAGCTTAGTGGCCATCGTGAGCCTCAAAGCCCCGAGGAAGCTAAAGGTTTGCCACTTTAAGAAGGGAACCGAGATCTGCAACTACAGCTACTCCAACACAATACTGGCTGTGAAGCTCAACAGGCAGGTGAGGGACTCCCCATCTCGGTGTGTTGCCTGCCCCCATGTTGCTGGGCACTGCGCCTTCTCTGCGCTGACCAGCTTTGCCCAAACCGTGCCCTGAACCATTCGGTTTGTGTCCTTGCCTCTGCCGACTGTTTCCGTATGGGCGTCAGTCTAGTCATCCGTAGGGTTGATAGCATGGCTTTTCTAACTTACTACCTTCTTTTGCTTTTATGAGTGTTACTTTTAAAAATCTTTTAGACTCCTTTGTCCTTTTTTAAATTGTTAATGTAACTTTTAATTTAAAATGAAAGGTTTATTACTTTTTGTGTCTTCCCCCAAACTAACAATATCTGGCACAGAGTAGAGAGACTTTGAGTAGTGCTGGAGTTTGTTTCATGAGACTGCCTCCTGGCTTATGGCGGCTCACAGAATATAGCACTGTCCACAGGATCCTGGCATTTTCTGTCCACAACAGCGTTCCGTGGGGAGCAGGCTAAATAAGCGGCGGTTACAGAATGCACGCTGTGACAGCCAGTCGCTGAGTTCTGAGACAGGGTAACTGGATAAAGTAGTTACAGTGTAGGCCCTCTTACCATATGTGATTGAAACTGTAACTGACAAAGTTGGTTAAAGTGAGAAATTATAGGGCACAATATCTTGAACATTTTTTCATTTAAAACATACAAATCGACATTCATGTCCATCTAATGCATCACCGAGTGTGTGCCAAGGCATCTTTCTCGCACAGGTCATCCCCTTGATGTATCTACAAGTCTACATTCATTTTCTATAAAATGGAGCAACAACTTACAAAGTAATCTGGGTACAGAATAAAATTTTATACTTTCCCAGCCGGGCGCGGTGGCTCACACCTGTAATCCCAGCACTTTGGGAGGCTGAGATTGGGAGAATCACTTGAGGCCAGGAGTTTGAGTCCAGCCTGAGCAAGAGCAAAACCCTCATCTCTACAAAAAAATAGAAAAATTAGCCAGGCATGGTGGTGCATGCTTATAGTGACAGCCTGTAGTCCCAGCTGTTTGGGAGGCTGAGGCAGGAGGATCACTTGAGCCCAGAAGTTTAAGGCTGAAGTGAGCTGTGAGGATGCCACTGCACTCTAGCCTGGGCGACAGAGCAAGGACCTGTCTCCAAAAAAAAAAATTCCATCGCTTTTATTTTTGCCATACCCTGTACCTCATTCAACATCAGTTTTTTTTTTTTTTTTTCAACATCAGTTTTTAAAAGCAGCTTGCCTCTGCCAGGTCTGTCCAAAGCGTGTGTTTCTTAGCTGCAGTCTATCAGTTTGTGTAATACTGAGTTAAGTCACCTGGTTAGAATTCCTGGTACAACTGACATGACTATTGGAGGGAGCGGGCACGGTGGGCTCTGGACCTCTCAAGTGGTAGTGGAAAATACCTGTAACTCCTGCACCTCGCACGTCCAGTCTACATGGTGTTTGAAAAGGAATGGAGAGCACCTTAGTCCGGGAGTCGGTTAAGTGAAGATAGTGTGGAATGTACTGGATGTTTCTTCATGTTTGGTTTTGTCTTTCATCTCTCTTTTATAGAGGCTGATAGTATGCCTGGAAGAGTCTCTGTACATACACAACATCCGGGACATGAAGGTACTGCATACTATCAGAGAGACGCCACCAAACCCTGCAGGTAAGTTAATTTGTGAAGAGAATCCCGTTTTTCTGATTTTGCCTTTTAAAGATAGCTATAGGTGAGAGATTTTTTTTCTCTTCGTAGGTTCCACAGATGAGACAGATTTTAAAACTATTGAACTTAAACCAATCTTTCTTCTACTAATGCTGGTTTTGTGAATCATATAAACTCATTGGTTTGATCAACATTCAAGTTTGAGGTTACTGATCAATTCAAACCAAAGGCCTATAATCTGTTCATGATACAGGTATCACCTAAGGTGGTGGTTTAGGGGTACAGAACTTTAAAAAACAAATGCAGCAAACAAGATTGTATCACAGCTATTTTTGATTTCTACATGCTTTGTTAAATAAATGTTAAATTGTAACAACCAAGAAATGCATTTTATTCTCTGGGTATTATTCACAGGCTTGTGTGCACTGTCAATAAACAATGACAATTGTTACTTGGCGTACCCAGGGAGTGCCACCATCGGAGAGGTGCAGGTCTTCGATACAATTAATTTGGTAAGGTTTCTTTTCTACTTATTTTTTTTTTTTTTTTGAGATGAGGTTTCACTCTGTTGCCTGGGCTAGAGTGCAGTGGCATCTTCATAACCTCCAGTTCCCTGGGCTCAAGTGATCAGGTGTCTTCCTGCCTCAGCCTCCCAAGTAGCTAGGACTACTGGCATGTACAACCATGCCCAGCTAACTTTTTATTAATAATTATTTGTAGAGATAGGATCTTGCTAGTTGTTGCCCAGACTGGCCTTGAACTCCTGGCCTCGAGCAATCCCCCCTATAGCACAGTTTTAGCCTAATGACCAAGTAGTGGCATGGGTCACGGGTTCCCACCCCACGGCACTCACGTTTCATTGGTTTCTGCATTTCAGAGAGCTGCAAACATGATTCCGGCCCATGACAGTCCTTTAGCAGCATTGGCTTTTGATGCTAGTGGAACCAAACTTGCCACTGCTTCTGAGAAGGTGAGTCTGCTATAGCCCAGGAGAAAACTAGTTCAGAAGTTTCAACAAACTTTTTCAGTTGTGTTCACACAGCCAAGTTTTTGTACCAACAAACTCACAGAGAAGCAAAAATCACAACCCACTTGTCAGGTGGACAGTGTGCGCCACTGTTGGGGGTGTGTGCACACACTGCATCCAGAACCCTAACACATCTGTGGGAGAATAGAGAAACACAAGAAGGTGGGAACACCATTTGTGACCACGCCCCTCACCTGGTGTGTTTTTTAATTATGAAACTAACATACTATGGTAGAGAACTCAGAAAACAGTGAAACATGTTGAAAGAGCAAAGATCTGTTTATGCTCTCCAGCTGATCTGAATACATTCCAATATATTTCCTTTCGTTCTTTTCTGCTTTATTTAACAAAATGGGAATCCTACTGTCGGTATAACTTATCTCCTCTTTCACTGTGCATAATAATGTATTTCTCTAAGCTAAAAGACACTTTTCAATGGCTGTACAGTGTTCAATTGTAACTTGCTTAAACATCTTCCTTTTGGGATGTTTGTATTCTAATATGTTGTGCATCTTTTATGTGTATTTCTGATTATTAACATAAGGGATTCTGGTAAGAATTTCTGAGTTAATGGGGCATGGTCTTCAGTGCCCCCTGTGCCTGTGCAGAGTGGCTGGGCCCCTGGGACAGCAGTGTCTCACTCTTATCCTCATGTGGCCACTCCCTCTCTTTCTTTTTCTGTTCCTCTTTTTCTTAAAAGTTCCATCTTCTCTTGTTCTGCCACTTGAGATGAAATCTACTCTCCTGCCACTATCTCTTCCAAGCAATGGTCCTGCTCTTCAGTTGCCCTCTGAGGAATTTGACTTTGATTTAATTTTGCTTCTACCTGAAATCCTAAAATAGCCTCCTCTCCCAAGTCACCTCTCCCCTCTAACTTACCAACCAAATAAGGTATGGTAAAAAGTTGGCTCACTTCTTTAACTTTCTGGCATGGGTCTTTGTTCTCGAATCTCATACCCAAGTTCTTCCAGAATGGTGTTACTGTTACGGATGACTTCTGTGTCATGAATTACACTGGGTCCTTTACCTTCATTGCCTCATTGCACCCGTATCAGCAAGGAAGGCGTTTTCCATTTTGTGTTGTCAAGGGCTCAGAGAGGGTAAGCAGTGTGCCTAGGGTCGCCCAGTTGGGCAATGACAGAGGGATTGGAGTCCAAGCGTGGCTTTACCTCTGAGTATGATAGACTGTCACAGCATCACCTTGTCCCTTTCTTTTGCCTTGGGAGTATGAAAGTGGCCATGAATTTCTATTTCTTGATAATCAGAGTCTCACTATTATGTTTTTTATTAGCTCTTGTAAAGACCCAAAAACACTGGATGGAATTTTTTTTTTTTCTTTTAAACAGAGTCTCACTTTGCTGCCCTGGCTAGAATGCCGTGGCATCAGCCTAGCTCACAGCTACCTGAAACTTCTGGGCTCAAGCGATCCTTCTGCCTCAGCCTCCCGAGTAGCTGAGACTACAGGCATGCACCACCGTGCCCAGCTAATTTTTTTTTCTATATATTTTTAGTTGGCTTATTAATTTCTTTCTATTTACGGTAGAGACGAGGTCTCGCTCTTGCTCAGGCTGGTTTCGAAATCCTGACCTTGAGCGATCCTCCTACCTTGGCCTCCCAGAGTGCTAGGATTACAGGCTGGATGGAATTTCAAGGCCAGTAAAAATAGAATACGTTTGTTCCGGGCTAGAAAGAGCAAACACGTGATTGGCTTTTACACAGAATCCTTTTAGTCTGTGGGATTTAGAAAGTCATGGGCTTCTCAGTCCTGCTGGGCCCACCCAGCTATATGACTTAATCCTGCTTTCAAGGATCTTGCAGTCGTGCCATGATGAAATAACTCTTGATTAGTACTACACAGTGGATATGGCATTAGAGAATTAATCTAAATCTAAAAGTTTAGGCTGTAAAAAACAAAACCTTTGCTTTGGTTATTTTTGCGTATGGATGTGGAAAATACTTTATCTCCCTCATTCTCAAGATTACAAATTTAGCAGTTTTGTCCTTCTACCCAGAGAACCACTGTCCTTAAGTAACACTGAACCTGTTCTATCTGTAGAACCTGTTCTATCTGTAGCTGGATTTCTAATGGCTGTATGAATTTGCCATAATTTATTTAAACGTTTCCTGGGTGTTCTACAGTTAGGTCATGTGCCGTTTTTTACTATTTATAAATATGTCAGATATTCTTAACAGTTTTTATATTTAACAATTTGAATCTTCTAAAAGTTGTATGGGTATGAGGTTAAATAATCCTTCTTACCCTGCAAATTTAAAATGCTACCTGTTTTATTTAAGGTTTTCCATTCTATTTCTTAGGTTATTTGAATACTGTCATTTGATAGTAGTCTTTTAATATTCAGATGTTGAAAGTCCTATTCATTCTTATTTTCTTGGCTATTGTCTCACTCTCCCAGAGGTTTGTGTCCTGTCTCACCATCCACGGAGCCCCGCTAACTTACCTGGGGGAAGGATATGGGGGTGGTGGGGAAAGTTGGCACCTTCAGGATGCTTCATTTCAAAGCAAGTAACGCAGCTCACCATGTATTTACATTCTTTTGTCTTGGTCAATGTTTTCTTAATATGTACGTCTTAGCATTTTATAAGTGTAGATTTACTCCTTTTAAGGCAATTAAGTAATTTCCAGCTAATCAGATCTCTTGATCAGTAACTCAATTTAAAGGGGCAGGAAAGGAGCTCAGGGGGCACTGGAGCCGCCCAGACCGTGGACCCAGTAGTGCTTCCCACTGTGCGGGGCTCAGACGCAGGATTTTATTTTTAGTAGTTTAAACTGTGTCATATTCCACATTTGACCTTAGGACTGTTAGTGTTTAGAATAAGTAGTAAGTTAAAATAGATTGTTTGAAAGAAGATTTAATATTAAGTAAACAATGCGACAGAGAAGGTTTTTGAATGCCTGTGGCACATGGCGTGGCGGTGGCATGCATCGGGCCCCCTGGGGAGCTCAGCGCAGACGACAGAGCCTCAGGGCTCCCTGTTGACCCAGCACAGAGCCATCGCTGGAAACAAACCACATGGCTCATTTGTAGTCTGAGGTGTAAGAAATAGAAAAAGTCTATTTTACTCAGCTAAAATAATTTTTTTTCTTTCCCTGTCACAGGGGACCGTGATTAGAGTATTTTCCATTCCAGAAGGACAGAAACTCTTTGAGTTCCGGAGAGGCGTTAAGAGGTAAAGTACATAAATCTCCAAAATTGATTCTGGAGGTTATATTTGGATTTCTGTTTTATATTATCTGCAACTAAACAAGTGGGAACTTAAACGCAGGGAAAATTCCAGTTAAATACAAAAGCATTTTTAACCCAGCTGGATTACCAGGTGAGATCTTGCAGTCAGTCTTATCATGGGAGTTAAAGATCACTTTTATAAAACCAAACTACATTTCCATTTGTCTCTGACCGAACCTGAACCCAGTGGTGGCCGGATAGCCCACGGGTTTGGAGAAACTGGAGTTACCAGGCCAGGCCCCGGGGCCATGTGGCTCCTCGGGCTCATCTGGGTTGCAGCCTAAAGCCCTCCCTGGTCAGCACGCTCCTCTCCGTGTCCTCTGCTCTCTGAGCGCCTGCATCCAGCTTGCCTCTCGCGCCCAATGGCTTGGCTCTTTTAAAACTCCAGAAGTCACTGTCTGGAGTCCCCCGTCCAGTCTGCAGCCCCGCTGCCTCTGTGCCTAGCGCTCCCTTCCTCACTCCTGTTCCGGAGGCAGGAACGTCCCTCCACATGGAATAGCAGGACAGGTGGGGATTTGGGAGAGCCAGGGCCTCATTCAGGTCCCTGGGCTGCCACTTGTGGCTGTGTGTCCTCGGTCAATAACACTTCACCTCGGGGTCTCTCGTTCCTCACCTCAGCTGGAGCAGACCGTGGTCAGCAGTGCCTCCCTCCCGGGGTCAGGCACAGAGAAGGGCTTGGCTCAAGAAGTGTGTGTTAAGTAACTTGTAGCTCCTCCCCTCCCCACCCCAAACTTCTCGGGGACTCTCCTGCTATCTGCTGTCTCCACTTTCTTTTGTGGGATTGTCACCATGAATGCTGCAGACCTGCCTTTGTGTCCCAAAATGCTGCAACCCTTCTAGTCACTGTGTCCTGGTTTCCCCTGCTGCTCCCGCTCAGCTCCTTCCTGCATCTGGTCCACCCTGGAGCCTCGCCTCACCCCTCACCCTTCCTAACCCTGCGTGCTGTGTGTGCTGCTGACTCCAAGCCTAGCTGTCTTGCCCCAGCTTCTCCTGGTGTGGATCCATGGTTCTTCCCACTGAATGCTGGGCACCGCAGACCACCCCCATCCACTTACTGCCCTCACTTTCCTCTGGTTGGTCAATGTCTCCACTGGCCACCTCCCCTTCGCCCAGGCCTGAGGGACCTGGCCTTGCTTCCCTCCTCCCATCGTGCATCCAGTTGGCACAATCATGTCTCTGCTTCTCCCTGTGCACTGCCCTATCCACTCGCATCACCGTGGGACCCTGTGCCCTCCCTGGTCTTCCGGCAGGCAAGCTGTTCTTCAGTGCAAACCCAGGCTGATCTTTGAAGGCGTAAATACAATGAGATCACACCCTACCTAACATCTCATATGCCCTCCTGCTGCCTGCGGGGTTCACTCCAGGCCCCTCTCGTGGTTCACAGGCCTTCCGGCATCTGGCCTTTCTTTCCAGCCTCGATTTTATTTCACTGTCCCTGCTGTTTCCCATTCCAGCCATACTGTACATTCAGTTCCTCGGAAGAATGCGTCTCTTTTCTTCACTGGGGTGGTGCACCAACTGTGTGCTGTGCTTGGGATGTGTGTCTGGTGGCCCAGCCAGCTTCTCTAAACCCTTTGAGTGTGAGTCCAGATTCTCCCTCAGGGAGGCCTTCCCTGACCCTCCACTCACACTTCTCAGGACTCCTTTGCTTGTAGCAGATGTCACAGCTGCATCCCCACGTGGACACCAAGCACTGTACTCCCTGAGAGCAGGAACCGTTCCTGTCTAATTTATCCCTGGAGCTCAAGTACAGCTCTGAGTATGTTGTAAACACTCAGTAAATGTTTATTGGAGAGTGAAACTCGTTACTGTAATTGACAGGGCTAAAAGTATTTTTAGGGCTATCAGGAAATTCACATTTTTTTAATGGCTTTGGGATTTTTACAGTGATTTTTAAAGATACTCTAGGCCGGGAGCAGTGGTTCACACCTATAATCCTAGCACTTTGGGCGGCCAAGGCAGGAGGATCACTTAAGCCCAGGAGTTTGAGGCTGCAGTGAGCTGTGATGATGCTACTGCATTCCAGCCTGGGTGACAGAGCAATACCCTGTCTCAAAAAAAAAACAAAAAAACACTGTAGAGACTTAGCATGCTGAAAGTTTTGCTCTGTTCTTGAATATTATCTTGATTTACCCTCTGACATGGTAAGAATTGCTGTAATTTAAATTTAAATTATTGGGTTTTCTTTTACTAGCCTTAGGGCTGTAGGTCCATCCTAATTCAGCTGAAAATAGATTAATGAAATCCTGATTTCCTTTGTTATTTGGGTTGGCAAAGAAAATTGGCTATTTGAGGATATATTAAAGAACTGCTCCTATGTGATATTACCTTTCAAACATTTTCCTCTCAAGAAAATTTGTGAGAAGATGGCTGGGGGCCAGGCACAGTGGCTCACGCATGTAATCCTAGCACTCTGGGAGGCTGAGACGGGCGAATCACTCAAGGTCAGGAGTTCGAAACCAGCCTGAGCAAGAGCGAGACCCCGTCTCTACTAAAAATAGAAAGAAATTAATTGGCCAACTAAAAATACATATAGAAAATATTAGCCGGGCATGGTGGCGCATGCCTGTAGTCCCAGCTACTTGGGAGGCTGAGGCAGGAGGATCGCTTGAGCCCAGGAGTTTGAGGTTGCTGTGAGCTAGGCTGACGCCACGGCACTCTAGCCCGGGCAACA
>CAUYRT010104413.1:0-29359 GCA_963574885.1 Lepilemur ruficaudatus | reverse complement strand
CAGAGTAGATTTTTGAATGTAACAAGATAAGTCAACTTGAGTGGTAATATATTTTGGGAAATCAGCTCACTACAAATTGTGACTGTAAACATTGTACTGTAAATGCTTTGTAGTTTTCCCCCAATAAAAAAAAAAAAACAGAATCCTTGATACATATTTATCAACACCATACCAATTCCAATGTAATGTTTCTCAGGCTTTCATGGACATCTGAGTAAAATGGAAAAATCAAATAAAAAAAAACAAAACCCTTTTCCCTGTTTATAGCTACGTCTATTTTAAGAGGATCATTTCTCTGATTTATTTCCATCTTTTGACTCGCTGAATCCTTGTATGTCCGGTTCCCTTTGTCTTTGTGCCCATTGCCTTAGACTGCTGGGGCTGCCGTAACAGGATACCACACACTGGGCAGCTTAAACAACAGAAATTTATTTTTTCACAGGTCTGGAGGCTCGGAGTCCAAGCCGAACCAAGTCAAGGTGCCAGCAGAGTCGGTTTCTGGTCTCTTCCTGGCTCGTAGACAGCTGCCTTTTCTCTGGTCTTTTCTCTGCATTTCCACAGTGTCTCTTCTTTTTGTAAGGACACGGGTCCTGTTGGAATAGGGCCCACCCTTATGACCTCTTTTAACCTAAATTACCTCCTTAAAGGCCCCATATCCCAATATAGTGTCAAAGTCAAATAAAATAGATGAATCTCCAAACAAAGCGTTTTATTTGGGAAAACAGAACTGCAATTCCGGGCATACGCACAGACAAGGGTGGTCTTCGGGATGTCCAAAGAACAAAGAAAAGGTTGGGGGTTTTATTAGAAAGAGCCGTCACGTATTGTTTTGAAAGCAAACCCATCGCACTGGCGGAGGTTTTGGGAGCTGGGAAGCTCTGTCGTGAGATGTGGCGGTGGGTAAAACCAGTCTGAGAGTCACAGCAACTCGTTTCAGCAGCTGCTAGGTAAGACCAGTCTAAAGGTTACAGCAGCTCATGTTGGCAGCTGGCTTGCGAGATAATCCCTGAGCAGGTCCTTGTGCCCTGAGTGCTTTTATTTTCTTCCCCCTGGTTTCTCGACTCTAATTTAATTGGTACAACAAGATAACTCCAATTCATATCATCAATTTTTGCAAGTCACACGGGGGTTAGGGCTTCATCATAAGGATTTTGGACAGGGGAGAATAATTCAGTCCGTAACACCCTTACATTCAGAGGAAGGAGTTGAGAGGGGTGGAGCTCCTGACAGCGGTTGAGGTTTTGGGGGTTTCTTCACGTTTCAGTTTGTTCTTGGGATTTGCGTGGCAATGCAGAGGAAGCTCGGGTAGCGATGCGTTCTCTGGGACGTGCTGCGGCGGTGGTCAGCAGCCAAGCCGGCAGCACTTCTGCCTTCCTTAGCGCCAGTCTGCCCTGTGGAGGGAAAGCTACAGGTACCGCGGGGGCCTCGCCTCACTGTGGACCCCGGTATCCAGGACACTTCTTACAGACGGCAGTATCATTGAACATGGCACTGCTACTGTCCTTGTCCCCAGCTCCCGCCACCTGAGCAGGGTGGGGATATTTGTGGCATTCCTGGATGTCCTTCTGTTCGCTCCCCAGATGGAGTTCTCTTCACCTCCCTCCACACCAGAGTCCTGGGCAGCTCTGCCCTTGGCTCACCCTTAGCCACACTGCTTCTTGCAGAAATTCCTTGGGGTTTGTGGCATGTGAGTGAAATCCTTTCTTAATTCCCAGTAGTGACACGGATATTTTCTCTATAGAATTATTGCTCTTATAATTTCAATAGAGAAAAAATCCAGAAGTGGCATAGCAGGAAATACACAGGCTCAGACGGTCATCTTGGACTGGGTGACACTGGCTTCTTGATTACCTCTGTGTTTTCCTGCCACCTCTCCACTGCAAGCTGTCTTTCTCTGTCCATCTATTGCATGTGGGTGTTTTTCAGGCCTCCATCCTAGACCCTCTTCTCCACTTCCCTGGCTTTGATTCCCTTTGGCGATTCTAGGCTCCAGCCTGACTGCCCCCCCCCAACCTCCTGAGCAGCAGATTCATCTGTGTCCAACTGCCTCCTGGTTGCCTCCCCGCGTGGGACCACCAGCATGATAAATCCAAGTTCCAATCAGAACTCAGTGACTCCTCACCCCTGCCGCCAAAGAACATCTCCCATGGGCTCCCTGGCTGGTGGGTGTTGCCACCAGCCACCGCTTGTCTCAGCCAGAAACCTGGCCGTCCTGAGCTGTCCCTCTCCTGTGCTCTCCATATCCGACAAGTTACAACGGTTATGGCTAACTCCATGTCCCTCCTATAGCTGTGGCTTCTAGAGTTCTTGCTAACGTGCGTTAGACAGAGGGCAGAGACTTGGGTCCACAAAGCGTTAGGATATTGGGTTCTCTCAGTGGCTTCCCGGCAGGGCACAAGTCATGCCAAGTCCCAGGGCCTACCGTTCCATGATGCAAAGTATAGTTACTCGTCAGTCTCCCCTGACTGCATCTGTAGCCCTCTCAGTGCAAGGTGCCCACTGGACAAAGGAGATTTATCATGTTCCACTACTTATTCCCTTATGTGAGGTGAAATTAGCTCTCTCATGCCATCTTCCAAATGCAGTGATGTCAGCATCTTCAGTTAAAAAAAATGAAGTGTCCACATCAATGTTATGTCCTATAGAACTTAGTACTCTACTGTGATAACATTTTCTTTCTAGCATAGTTTCTTTTGCTTTTATTAGAGATATACTAGTTATTCTCACCTTGCAATGTTTTCTTTACAAGAAGTTTCTTTTTTTATTCATTTTTTTTTGGGGGGGGACAGGGTCTCACTCTGTTGCCAAGGCTGAAGTGCAGTGGTGCAATCATAGCTCACTGCAGCCTCAAACTCCTGCGCCAGGCAATCCTTCCACCTCAGCCTCCTGAGTAGCTGGGACTACAGGTGCCTGCCTGCCACCACCCCTAGCTAATTCTTTTATTTTTGTAGAGAGGGGGTCTTGGTATGTCACCCAGGTTGGTCTTGAACGCTTGGATATTTTGTTGGACTTTGAATCTCTAAGCAAGGATAAGATTCTTATTTCAGATCTAAAGAGGCTCACTGGTCCCTTTCTCTCCTCTGAGCATGAGGAAATAACTCACAGTTACAACTCTGCTAGGTTAACTTTAGTAAATAATTTTAGTTAAGTTACCACTCAAGACATAGACTGTGGCTAAGAACTCCACAAAGGAAGTCCTCCTGAGGAAAGAGGATGTGATTTTAGGGAGTTTTTATTTTAAGAAATAGAAAATTGTTATAAGGAGGCTGAGCATGGAGGCTCACACCTGTAATCCCAGCAATCTGGGAAGCTGAGGTGGGAGAATGGCTTGAGGCCAGGAATTTGAGACCAGCCTGGGCAACATACTGAGACCCTAGTTTTACAAAAAATAAAAATAATTAGCTAGGCGTGTTGGCATGCACCTGTGGTCCCAGCTACTAAGGAGGCTGAGCGGGAGGATTGCTTGAGCCCAGGAGTTGGAGGCTGCAGTGAGCTATGATGGCAGCACTGCACTCGAGCCTGGGCGACAGAGTGAGGCTTTGTCTCTGTTAACTTTTGGTAAGTTAAAATGATGACTTTCAAGTAGGAAGAAGGAGAAAGACACAGAGGATGTCTCTTGTTTTCTCTGTCCCATCCCTGTCCCCACCAAGTGCCAGGAGGGGGGGTTGTAAGGGACATACCCTGAAATGTAGACTCAGTTTACTCAAAATGGATGGCCAGTGAGAATCCCCCCGTCCCTGGTTGGCAGTCGGTGAA
Source organism: Lepilemur ruficaudatus (assembly GCA_963574885.1). Classification (NCBI taxonomy): domain Eukaryota; kingdom Metazoa; phylum Chordata; class Mammalia; order Primates; family Lepilemuridae; genus Lepilemur; species Lepilemur ruficaudatus. Next base: position 25,603 of record CAUYRT010104413.1, on the reverse strand, counting down.
CCTTGACATGCAGTAGGCAATCCACTTATTAAGCTCTTGCCTGTATCTCAGGACTAAAGCCACACACCTGTCAAGATTGGGGCTTTGCTGCAGTGTTTTTCAAACTTTGAGTTGTGACCCATTAGTGGATCCAGGAATTCAATTTAGTTGGTCATGAAATAGAATGCAAATAGTAAGGTAAGCATTGTTTTATGAAACTGTTGTGTCCATAGCACATCTCCAGGTTCATTCTTTTATTCACTTACTCATTCAATAAATATGTGTTGAGCACCTACTATGTGCCCGGCACTGGAGCTGCAGAAGACAGCGACACACACACATGCATGTGTGTGCAGGTGCTTGTATGTTCTGGATCACGCTGTGAAATGCACCTCTCACTGTGGGTTACAGCCAAGTTGCCGGTGGGAATGTCAGGATATTGGGGTGCGTGGCTACTTCCTGTGTGGATTAGAAAGTTACCACAAGGAAAGGACAGGACCTCTTTTCAACACAGGGCAAAGAATGAGCAGCTTTATAAGAGAAACACGGCCTGTTCCCAGCAGCCCGGGTGTGGTGAGGGTCAAAAAGTCCTGGACAAAATCCGTGTTTTCTTTCCCAAGCTGTCATCAGCGCAAGTGTAGAAGTTAATCCCGTTCCTCAGTTCGTGGAACAGTCTTCCCCATAGGGCAGTGGAGACCCTTTCCTATGGTGTCATTTTTGCCCTCTTTACCCTGTTTCGCCTTCTCAGTCTCTACCATCCTGCCTCTCTCCCTGGAACAAGTCCTCAATCTCCCTGGGGCGCCCTTCCCACCCCTTTGAAACGGGATCACAAACGTAACTGCCTTGTGGGGTGTTGTACCGTAAGGGTTCACTGAGAAGCCGCTGTGGGGGTTTGGGACAGTGGCTGGCATGAGGACAGCGTGTGAGCTCCCAGGGCCGGTGCGGGGCCTGGGCCTGAAGGGCCGACTGAGATCCGATCCCTTCTACCTCCTTCTTTCGGCCTGGCTCTCTCTGAACCACTGAGGCTTCTGGGTCTGAGGGACTTTACTCCCCAGGGGAGCAAAGTGTCAGGCAGGAGCTGAGAGCCTGGTGGCCTGGCCCACAGGAGGCTGGGCCTGCAGCTCGTATGCGGGATTGGGCAAGAGCAGAGGACCGATCCCTGTGATCCTGGTCGGGGATATTTGGAGACACCAACAGTTCTGGGAAATTCAGAGGCAGGAAGTGAAAGGGAGGAGGGACGGAGGGGAACAGCAAGCAGCTCCCCGGTCCCACTGGCCTGGCTCCCCCTCCCAAATGGTGCGATGAGGAGTGAGATGACTGGTGTGTGGGGTGAGGACAGCCCAGGAGGCCCTCTTCCTAGGGGTCTCCAGGGAGTGCAGAGATGGTCCCGTGCCCCGCCCCCAGCACTCACTGCCCGAGTTCCAGCTCTGTTTCCACTTCTGTTTACTGTCCAAAGTCCCAGGGGCAGGAGATGCCAGGTGAGAATCACTTGGATACCCAGACACACAGGCTCAGGGCACTTGCAGGATCGGTCCCTTCTCCCCTTTCCCCTGCTCAGCTTGTGCCACTGCCCCGGTTTTCCTGGATTTAACCCCCCCTTGCCCCAGGACTGGGCTGCCTGTGGAGCCAGGAGCCAGCTCCATACCTTCAGCAGGTAACCAAGGTGGGGGAGGCAACTGGGATGGGAATGTTTGGGATTAAGGACACCCTGGTTCAGGGACCATGGGGGCTCGGTGGGAAGATGTGGGGTGGTCTGGTCCATGAGAGTATGGACAGAAAGCTTCTGGCTGCGTTGAGGCCTAAGCAATCTCTTGAGAAGGGACAGGACCAGCAGTATTTCAAACCTCAGCCCCAAACTCACCTCCACCCTCAGACCCAACCAAAGCCACCATCTTGACCCACTCAGGTTCTACGTTCAATCCCGCCCTCAGCCTCCACGTGAATTTGCATCTAAGCACAAGCCCAGCCCTCGGCTCAGCCCCAGCCCCAGGTCCAGCTCCAGCCTGGGCTCGCCATGGCCAAGGACTCTCAAGACATCCAGCAGCTGGACTTTGAGGAAAATGACCACCAGCTCGGTAGAGGTGAGGGGCCCGGCACTCACAGGCAGAATCCCAGGGGAGAAGATCTACTTTGGAAAGGCAAGTGTCCAGTTTCTGGGGCTACAGTCCACCTCTGGCTCAGCTCCTGATCCCCCTTTGTCTCCCTGAGGTCTCTGTCACATTCACTTTGCAAGTGAGGACTGGGCCCCTCTGGGTGTGAGGTGCCCAGCACCTCTGCCTGCCCCTGACCTCACAGGGCGCCAGGCAAGGGTATGTGTCTAGAGGTGTGGGGACACTTGGAAGCTGGAGACAACTTCCTCCCCTCCTCCTCCCAGCCGAGAACATGCGTGCCTTGCATGTATGTGTGCATGCGTGTATGTGCTTGCAAGGAATGCACACTGAGCCAGGACTGTGTGTGTATGTGTGTGTGTGGGAGGTGCCCCCAGTGTCTAGGAAAAGGTTTTAATACGAGAGAGAGAGAGAGAGAGAGAGAGAGAGAGAGAGAGAGAGAGACAAAGAGAGAGAGAAAGACAGAGACAGAGAGATTTGAGCAGTTCTAGGTAGAAGGGCAGGAGCCAGGGAGGGAGGAGGGTATCAGGTGTGTGGGTGCTGGTGGTGAAGCAGGTTCCACAGAGTCAGGAGGGGCTGGGACTCAGAACTTAGGGAGGAGGATCAGTTAGCTGGGCTGCGAGGAGGGGCCCCGCGTTTTCCTGAGGCTAGCAGATGGAGGGAGGGCTGGTGCTGGCCAGGGCACAGCAGAGGGGCAGGGAGGATAGGCCTTCCCCCCAGGCAATGGGCTCCATGGGGCAGAGGCCATGCCCACTTCACTCTTCCCTGCAATTCCAGTGCCCAGATGGTGCCTGGTGCATAGTGAGCACACAAAAGGAATTAGGATATTGTTGAATTTTCCGAGAGTGGGAGGATTTAGAGATTGCAAGGAGGCTTGAAGAGAGTCTGGAAGTTTTGAGATTAACGGGAGAGGGAGCGCATCCAAGTGGACTGATGACACCACTGCAGATGCAACCAAGTCAGCACGTTTCTCCCCAGCAGCCTCTGCTGCCCGGGATAGGGAGTCACTGTGTGAGCTGCCACTGATCAACTGCTCACCGGGGCCCATCTGCTACTCTTGCTAGCACTGTATGTGTCTACAGTTTCCAGCAAAGTTGGAAATGTTTTGGCCATTGTTTCAAGAAATACTTATTTCTTTCCCCCTCCTTTCCTTTAAGGAATCCAGTTACACGGATGTCAGTGGTCCTGCAGCTCACTGGCACTCTTGCTGTTTTGCTTTTGATTTTTTTTCTTTTGGTGTTTCATTTTATATAGTTATTGCTAGTCTTTAAGTTAACTAAATTTTTCTTATGCATGTCTAATCTTCCACTAATCCCACCCAGTTTATCTTTCATTTCAGACATTGTAGTTTTCATCTCTAGAAGTTCAACTTGGGACTTTTAAATATCTGCCATGGTTCTATTTAATTTTGTGAACATATGGGATACAGATATAATATGTTTTAATGTCCTTGTCTGCTAATTCTAACACCTGTGCCAATTCTGGATATGTTTTGATAGATTTATTAATAGTAAAATCCTCTTATGAGTTGTGTTTCCCTGTTTTGTTGTATGTTTCATAATCTTTGATTGGATGCCAGACATTGTGAATTTTACCTTGTTGGGTGCTGGGTATTTCTTGTATTTGAGCTTTGTTCTGGGACACAGTTAAGTAATTTGAAGTGGGTTCAGTCCTTTGAAGTGTAACCCTCTGGTCTCCTCAGCATCAGCTCCTCAACTCAGGGGATCTGCTGGGCTCTGCCTGGATTTCCCCTTCCTGGCCTGTGGCCTGAAAACTTTCTCCAAGCAGTAGGTTGAGGCAGTCAGGGGGCTCATCTCATGTGTTTCCTACCTCTCGGGATCACTGCCCTTCATTGCCTGAGACCACAGCCTTGAAAACTCTCATTACTTGTAGTTGTCTGTTGTTTGCCTTGGTTGTCTCCGTGGAGGGTAAATCTGGCCCCTGTTATTCCATCTGGGGCAGATCCTTTCTTTTACTTTCAAACTGGCCTAAGTAGCATTTAACTCGCTTAATTCTCTGAATAATCTAAGCAGGTAGCTACAACTTTGATCCCTATTTATACATGAGAAAATGGAAGCATCAAAAACTCGAGTGACTCGTCCATGCCCGGAGCTAGTTGGTGGCACAGCTGGACTACAGCGCAGAGTTGACGTGCAGAGACAGATGGCTGGGCTGACCCAGGTCAGGTCAGGAAGCAGGACAGGGGCCTGCTGGGTGGACAGTCCTGGAGGGAGCAGCCAGGGGCTTATTTGTGAGGTCCCAGCTGGGGCAGAGAGGACTGGGGACCCGCAGCGCTTCTGGATGGAGAGGGGCAGGGAGAGGCCAGGAGTTGGCAGTGGAGATGTCCAGGCTTAGCCTCTCTGGGTCAAGGTGGGGTCCTGAGTGTGGCTGCAGGTGGGGAAGGTGAAGAGTTGGTGTGAAAAGGTCAAGAGTTCTGGGTGGTCACTCACCGGGGATGGTGGCAGGCAGTGCCCTGGGGAGGAAGATTCTGGGCCTCTGACTGAGCCTTCCAAGCATGCGGGGTGCCGGGGTGCGATAGCAATGAGGAGAGGCGGAAGTGTTCAGAGCCAGGGCCCGAGGCAGAGAGGAGCAAGCGTCCTGCTTGCAGGTGGAGGGTGGACGGTCCCTGCTCTGGGCCTGAGGGACAGCAGGAGGGCAAGGCCAGCTCCGTGCTTGTGATGCTGTGGGTGTGGTGTGTGAGAAGGTGTACAGATGTGTACATTAGTATGTGGGTCTGTGTGCGTGTGTGCATGAGAGAATGTGTGTGCTCATGAGTGTGCAAATGTGTGAATGAAATGAAAGATGTGTGTGAGAGTGTGTGTGTGAGAGAGTATTTGTGAGATAAGGGGAGAGGGGTCACAGTGGAATGAGTGTTCTGGGGGGTGGGGGCCAGAGGGGTTGGGGGGAGGCTCTGAGTGGTGTGGGATGAGGAGAGCAGAAGGGGCCGGGGGGTGGCCCCTGGAGGAGTTGTTCTCGTCTGAGACTTGTATGAGGGACCCAGGCATGGATTTTAAGAACACAGGGTCCAGTCTCTGGGGACCCCAGTTGGAGGGGACAGGGGCCTTAGAAGAGTTGAGACTGAGTCCCGAGGTGATCTGGAGGCCTCTCCCACCGACTAGGCGAGAAGGGAAACCACTCACGGATCTTTCTCTGGATGTGTGCCTAGTCAGGGCCCCATCTGTCCCCTGGCCCCCTTTGTGTGTCCCCTGGTCCTAGACTGGGGCTTTGCACACAGCTGATGTGAATTTCATGTGTGACGTTGCGTGTGTGTTGTGTGCTCCTGGGTAGGTGGATGTGCATGTTTGCACGTGTGTATGTGAGTGCCAGTGTGTAAGTGTGTGTGTGTATGCGTGCAGTGCCCAAATACCGTGGTCAAAGCCCAGGCATCCCCCCACGCCCTCCCCACCCAGTCTCATGCCCCTGTGGGGTCAGGCCTCCTCCGACTCCTGCGCTGACTCCTGTGCTGGCGGGGGAGGGGGGGCACTGTGCGTTCCTCCTTGGGGCCCTGCGCCCTGTGTGCTGGCTCCTGACTCCTCTCTCCCGCAGAGCCACCGCCACCCCAGCCCTTTGCACAGCGTCTCTGCTCCATGCTCCGCCTTGGTCTGCTCGCCCTGGGCTTCAACGTCGTGTTGCTGGTGGCCATCTGTGTGATTGGGTCCCAAAGTAAGGGTCACAGCAGCCAGCAGGGGTGGGCAGTGATTAGGCGAGGGGGGAAGGGGTGGCAGCAGGGTGGGGCATGTGCTGGGGCGGGTGGGGGTTGATGATGGGGAGATGGTGGACTCACGAGGCTGTAGCAATGTCAGGGAGGGTGACAGCAGCTTGGACAGTGTTGGGGACACCCCCCTCTCCCACGCTGTCCCCACTGTCTCCTGACAAGGCACACAGATGCAAGTGGAGCTGCGGGCCCTGAAGGAAACTTTCAGCAACTTCTCCTCAAGCACCCTGATGGAGGTTCGGGCTCTGGGCGCCCACGGTGAGCGGCTGGGGTGGGGCGCTCCAGTGCTCTCTGTCTGCACGGGTGTGCAGCGCTCAGGGCCCAGTCCGCAATGGGAGTGTGTCCGGGAGCTATGGGGTGCAGACTGGGGCAGACAGCCCAGCCCAAGAAGCTGGGCAAGGCTTCCAGGGACACTGGCCCACAGCTGAGGGCCCCCAGGGCCAGGCAGGTGAAGAGGAGGGGGCTTACCCAGGAGGGCCAGGAGGTGAGGAAGGCCACTGGCACTGTGGGCAATTCTAGTGGTGGGATGAGCAGTGAGGGTGGCCCGAGGGGTGTGGAGGGGCTGCACCATGCAGGCCTATTGTGAGAAAATGGGGACCCACTGATGGGCTTAAGCAGGAGAGGGACCTGAGCCACTGCGGCTGGGTAGGAGTCTGGCTGAGGCAGGGAGGGCAGGTGGTGGACAACTGCAACACCCTGACCCAGGACAAGGTGATGGGCCCCTGGCTGTGCCTCAGGAGCATGAGGATGGGGGGACACTCAGGGGGCAGAATGGAGGAAGACGGTTTAGCTTCCCTCTTTTTCAGGAGGCAGCGTAGCGGGCAAGCTAACATCTCTGGGAGCCAAGCTGGAGAAGCAGCAGCAGGACCTGAAAGCAGGTCAGAGACCCGCCTGGTGTGTGTGGGTGAGCGTGTGTGTGGTGTGCTACGGTGTGTCCCAGGGTGCGGTATGTGGTGTGCCTGCATCTCTGTGTGTGTGATGGGTCTCTGTGTGTATTTGGTGTGTGTGTCTGTGTATGTGCTTCCCCAGCCAAAGGCTGCAGTCCTGTGCCTGGTGCTAGTAGGTGGGGACCACATGACCACCCACATCACTGTCCATCTGTCCCCCTAGACCATGCCACCTTGCTCCTTCATCTGAAGCACTTCCCAGCTGATCTGCGCGTCCTGGCCTGCCAGATGGAGGTCCTCTACAGCAACGGTAGGGACAGTAGGGACAAGGAAATCTCTGTTCCAGTGTGCCTGTCCCCTCCAGCTGGATCTCGTCCCCCTGAACTCCTTCCCCCACTCAGGCTCTGAAAGGACCTGCTGCCCCGTCAACTGGGTGGAGCATGCGGGCAGCTGCTACTGGTTCTCTAGCTCCGGGAAGCAGTGGCTGGAGGCGGAGAAGTACTGCCAGCTGGAGAACGCGCACCTGGTGGTCATCAACTCCTGGGAGGAGCAGGTGAGGCCATGCCTCCCAAAGGCAGGAGGGAGCCCTCGGAAGCCAGGCTCTGGGTGGCTGGATCGGGCTTACTTTTTCTCTTTAACCTAAGGAAAAGTCCAGAAGCAGAAGGGTGGTAGAGCTCTGGGAAGTTTGTAGTGGAGCAGCCTTGATTCTAAGAGGTGGGAGGTTGCAGCCAGGAGCTTGGTACAGAGACGGGAGCCAGGTGATCAGGAGGTGAGGAGCAGGTCAGGAGACAGAATTCAAGACAGGGTGACCTAAAGGGCCAGGACAAGGGTGGAGGCACCAAGAGCTCCTTCTTCCTGTACTGGCCTTTGGATGTGGTGGTCACTTGGGTGAAAGGAACAGAGTGGTCAGGAGTCCAGCAACTCGCCTACAATGGGTTACTGGTCCCTCCAAGGCTCTCTGTGTCTCCCCATTCCACTGCTGCCACCAGACACCAAAGTTCATAGAGAAGAATCAATCCATTAGAATGGATAGGACAATTTTGGAAAAGGAAGGTAATAATGGTAACATTTACTGAGCACTTACTATGTGCTGGGCATTTGCATATATTCAGTTCTTTAATCCCTACAACACTAAGGAGCAGGCGCTCTTACTGTCCCCACTGTAAGGGAGGGGAAATGAGGGCACTAGGGTTAAGTAACTTGCCACACAGCCAGCATGCCATGATGGAGCCAGAATCCAGGTCACTCGGCCTCCTTGGCCAGTGTTTGTTTCCAACCACGATGTGCTGCCTTGGTACCATGGGGTCTGTGGGGCTGTGTTCTGTATGAACTCGGAAGTGTCATAACGCCACAGTAATCAAACCACGGCATACAGAGGCCAGGATATATTCACCGAGTGTTTGCTACGCGTCAGACTCTGTATGTGTTTTATGCAGCAGAGCAATTACAAACATATTTTGCTTTACTAATTAGGTTGAAATTGCCAATTTTTAATCAATTTTGATCTATAAAAATGTCAGTTTCATGCTGTTCAACCTAAGATTTCAGCTCTCTGTGATTTGGCACACATTTCACGACGGCTACAGCTTCATGGTGGACGGTGCTTTCATCATTACGAAGTCAATGTCAGTGTCTCACTTAATGCTTTTTGCCTTGAATTCATCATCTAATATATAAATGCCACGGTCCTTGATTTCTTTTCGTTTGCATTTGTTTGCTGTATCTCTGTCCATCCTTTTATTTCTAACCTTTTTGAATCTCTTTGTTTTAGATTAGTGATTCTCAGCCTTGACTGTACATTGTCATCTCTCAAAGAGTTTAAAAAAAATATCAACCCGTAGATTTCACCTCCAAAGGTTCTGATTGATTAATCTTGGGTTCCTCCTGGGCAGTCCCCCAAGGGATGCTACCACGCAGACCAGACTGAGATATTTCTCCTATTGCTTGTGTATATGTTTTGATTTTGATTTTTTAAAAAATTGGATAAGTGTACCTTTTATTAGGTGACTGTATCTCTTTTACATTTATTTTTTTAGTAGATAAGTTTAATCTTAATTCTATCTTTTTTGGATAAGTGTACCTTTTATTAGGTGACTGTATGTCTTTTACATTTATTTTTTAGTAGATAAGTTTCATCTTAATTCTATCTTTTTTTGTCTGTTTAATATACTTCTTTTGTTCTCTCAGATTTGCTATGTGAGATGTGTTCTTTTTGTTTTCTTCCTTGTGGTATTTGGAATAGATGTTATTTGAGTTATTGCAGTGATACTTCTAAATGGTAGACTGAGACTTACTGGCTTCAAAAACCAAACGAGTCAATACTGCTTGTGGAAACTGAAAAAAAAAAAAGGAAAAAAAGATACAGTTTATAAGCTTGAGCAAGAGCAAGACCCTATCTCTGCAAAAAATAGAAAAATTAGCCGGGTGTGGTGGTATGCACCTGTAGTCCCAGCTACTCGGGAGGCTGAGGCAGGAGGATCACTTGAGCCAAGGAGTTTGAGGTTGATGTGAGCTAGGCTGATGCTACTGCACTCTAGCCCAGGTGACAGCGTGAGACTCTGTCTCAAAAAAATATATATTTAAAAAAAAAAGGAAATACAATTCAAACTTTTTAATTCCTTTCCTTATCATCTTGTTCTCTTCTCTGATATCTTCTTAGGTGTTTTATGCCATCCATCTCCTCTTTAATTTTTTGAGAATGGAAAGAAATTATTCTCCACATCCTCTTATATTCTGAAACAAGTCTTCTTTTCAAAGTGTATTTTTCATCTCTCCTTTTGCTAGCAAGATTTTTCTTCCTCCTTCTCCTCTTCCCCTTTCTCGGGCATAAGATCCATGATGATTTTCCCCCTCGGCCACTTTTATGAATGGGTGAAATTCTTTCTTTCCTGTTGTTCACCCAGACGGGTTACCCGGACTGTCTTCTCTGATCGCCTGCCACTAGCTGGGTCCTCCTCTCAGTTTTCAACACGGAGGACTGGATGCTGCCGATCTGTAATTTTTGCTCAGTTATTCGGTTTCTTGTAGTGATAGGAAGAGGGAGCGAGGCAGCAGGTGGCAGCAGGTAGAATATCTTGTCTCCAGGCACTTTCTCTCCCACTCTGTCGACTTCTCTGAATTTGGGGAGCAGCTGCACCTGCCTCTGAGGCCTGACTCTTCACACACAGGACGTTGTCCTATTGGCAGGATTCTAGAGTTTAGGGGTGCCACAGTAACTGATGCTGCCCTCAGACGAGGCGCCTAACTGCAGCCTTAGTTGTGTCTCTAGGGAGTGTGAGTGGAATCAGTCACTTTTCCCCTAAAGCAGTTGGAGGCCCTTCAAGCGCGTCAAAGGGAACCATTAGATATGCATGTTGGTCGCCAGATCCATCCTTCTGCTTCTTCCACAGACCTAGGTGACCATACCTTCCTGAGCTACCCTCCCAAACCCTGAGACATTAAGTCCTCAGGAATAGCCGTACCTATAAGAGAAAACACTTGGAGGGGCTGCTGTGCTAGGGCGTGTGCACGAGTCCTGGGGCTGTCTCCGCAAGCTCAAAGACCACCTTCACCCAAGGCCCTGCAGCTGGCTGGCTAGGCTGCCCCCGCACCCCCGGGGCTTCCTCCCACTTCCAGCACAGACTGCCAGACTCCATGTAGCAGGGTCACAGCGGGGCTCTGGGAAGTGGGTCTAAACTCAGAAGTCCCTGGGCCTGGCAAACCTCAGGAAGTGACAGCTATGACTAGAAGCAAGAGCAACCTGAGAGGCGAGTGGAACTGAGCTCCTTAATGGTATGGGGCCTACGGGGGTAGCAGGAGCAGGGACCAGGGTCAGGATTCCAGGACTTTGAGGCTGTGGGCAGAAGACAGGGAGAGGACGGGAGCTGGGGTAGAAGCTGAGTTGGAATGAAGGGGGACGCTGGGCCAGGGCTGTGGACCAAGGGCCGTGGTCGCAAACTCAGGTACCAGGTTGGCTCTCTGGGCCCTGCCAGCTCCCTGCAAAGTAGGAATCATTGTGGCACCCAGCTTGAGGGGCTTCTGAGGATTAAATGAGATAATCCTTGTAAAGACTGGGCACAAAGTCTAGCCAGTAAACGTGTACTGAACAGTAGCCACGGTACGGAAGGCAGAGCAGAGCTGGGAGGCACTTGTGCTGGGAGCTGACGCTTCAGCCTGGGGGTGAAGGCCACAGCTTCATGCCTGCATAAAGGGAGGATAAAGGGACAAGGGACTGGAAACTTCCCTCCTACCTGCTTTTTTCCAGAAGTTCATTGCACAACACACAAGCCCCTTTAACGCCTGGATAGGTCTCACCGACAGCGATGGCACCTGGAAATGGGTGGATGGTACCGAGTATAGGAACAACTACAAGTAAGCGGCCCCTCCCTCCATCGCCTCATTAGATTGCCCTGGGGACGGCCACCTGGCCTTTCACTCCACTCCGCTCTCCCACCTGTCCATCAGGGACCAAATTCCCCGACCTTCTCCTTTTGACTTCCAACCTCCGAGGCCGCGCCTTCCGCCCCGAGCCCCTCCAAGGCTTTTCTGGGGTGGGGTGAGGGATGCTGGGGTTGGGGGAGGTGTCGGAGCTGAGCATTGTCCCACCTCCTTAGGAACTGGGCCATCACCCAGCCAGACAACTGGGAGGGACACGAGCTGGATGGAGGCGAAGACTGCGCTGAAATGCAGCCGAATGGCCGCTGGAACGACAATTTCTGCCTCCAGGTGTTCCGCTGGGTGTGTGAGAAGAGGCGGAACAGCACCCTGCAGGAGCCCTGAGCCCGCAGGTCCCTGCCTCAGCCACACCCATCCCTGCCCGCCCGGCTTCTCCATTGGGGGTTTTGAAGAAAGGGAGAAAAATAGAGTCAGAGGCATGGGGAAGGATTGAGGAAAGATATCAATAGAAAGGGTGGTTTAAGAGTCTCAAACCCTGGGGAGGCTGAGATCCCACCTCTTTCCACAATTCATTGTAACTATTCTAATTTTCAGCCTCCTCAATGGACTAGGAAAAGAAGAAACAAATGCTTGAAACTGCGTGGCCTGGTTATTTGGAACTGAGAATTGTAGGGTTCAAAGAAGAGGGAGAGGAGGGGGAGATGAGTTGTAAACCCTGGACAGCTGTCCCTTGACACCCAATTCTGAGGGACACCACTGGGAGAGAGGCTGGGGCAGAAGGGTGCAGGCCTGTGCTCCTGGGTGGGGCGGGGGCTGCTGCTCTGGGGGCTCCCCAAGGGGGCAGCTTGCCCTGCGGTTGGTGTCTCCCCAGGCCAGGGAGCACCCTCAGCTCCACCCTCAACCTCCACGAAAAACAGTTCACAAAGAGGAGGAGGATTGGCAAGTTGTCTTCCTGTCCCTGCCTCTTTTTTTGTTTGTCTGTTTTCACACCAAACAGATCTAGACCTATCACCAACACCAGTGTCACCAACCATTTCTACACTGCATAAACTCCCCCTTCCAAGATCATTCTGAAACCGACTTTGAAAGGATCTTTAAGCAATTACATTTTCAATTTTTTTAAATTACAAAAGTAACATATACTGTTAGTAAAAAATGTTTCAAATGTGCGAGTGTGTGCGCACACAGAGGGAGTGTCCTTCTCTCCTCCCTCTTCTTCCCAGAGCTAACTCTTCCATGAGTAACCTGTCGGAACCTTTCTTGTGTACGTGCAAATATGCAATACTAAATCATTACATATCATAGTTTGCCTTTTCACTTTACAGTGTCTTGTGGACATTGTTCTAAACTGTGCCATCATCTGACAGGTTTTACCTCACTGGATTGGCCAGCTTAGAGAATTCCAGAGTAAGGATGTGCCCTGCTTTCGTTAATCATTCTCTGTGGTGGGCAAACACTTGCCATTTTTCTTTGTTTCTTTTCACATACAGTATTTCAAAGTAATTTTTTTGCTTGTAAGCTTGGATAGGTTAAGACTTCCCAATCTTCAGTTGCAAATTTTCTAGGACTGTTCCTTCAAAATTTACATGATTGTCATTAAATTTAAAAAATTATGAAAATGATAATACACACACCCTAAAGGCTCAAGAGCAGTCACTTGACTTGCTCTCTTTAGTTCCTACTGCTGCCCAGAGAAACCACTCTCAGTGTTCTGTTTCTTCCAGTATTGACACAAGCTGACATCTCTTTCTTTTCTTTTTGTTTTTGAGACAGAGTCTCACTCTGTTGCCCGGGCTAGAGTGAGTGCCGTGGCATCAGCCTAGCTCACAGCAACCTCAAACTCCTGGGCTCAAGCAATCCTTCTGCCTCAGCCTCCCAACTGGCTGGGACTACAGTCATGTGCCACCATGCCCGGCTAATTTTTTTCTATATATTTGTAGTTGGCCCATTAATTTATTTCTATTTATAGTAGAGACGGGGTCTCGCTTTTGCTCAGGCTGTTTTCGAACTCCTGACCTTGAGCGATCCACCCGCCTCGGCCTCCCAGAGTGCTAGGATTATAGGCATGAGCCACCGCGCCCGGCCTCCGGCTATATTTTTAGTTGGCCAATTAATTTCTTTCTATTTTTTTAGTAGAGATGGGCTCTAGCTCTTGCTCAGGCTGGTCTCAAACTCCTGACCTTGAGTGATCCTCCCGCCTTGGCCTCCCAGAGTGCTAAGATTACAGGCATGAGCCACCGCGCCTGGCCTATTTTCTTATTTTTATGTTAGGGTGGGGACCTTACAAGAAGCTCATGATGCACATTGGAGAAAGAATTCTCACACAGAGTTTAGGAAAGAAAGAAGTACAATGTTTATTTATTTTCCCGAGAAGTAAAAAGACAGAAAGAGGGAAAGACAGAGAGAAGGAGGGAATGGCCATGGCACACAGAGGAAGGAAGGAAGTGCCAGGGCAGCTGAGGGAAAGTTGTTTGAAGTTTTAGAGGGTCAAAATGGCTTTAGTAGACTGATAACAGAAGTGGCAGTGAAATTGTTGTAGGTGTTCTTTATTTTTTTCTTTTTTCTCTATGAGGCTGGGTTATCTGAGCCCTTGGAAAATGGTTTTTTGGCAGGAACAGAGGCAGAGAGCTGGAGCAGGAAGTTTGCACCCCTCCTGTCTGCTTGGGGCTCTTCAAGACTGAGAAAAAACTCTTAGAGATAACAAGTTAGGCCACAGGTGTTTTAATTAAAACAAAGGGCAGTTGCACTGTGAGTTTATTTCCCTTACTTTCTGTTTGATAGTGTGTTTTCCTCTGTCAAATAGATTGTTATTAAGGCCATCTTTAATTCCCCCCCCCTTTGATTAAACCTACAATTTCTATTTAATGAACTCAGAATCTGGCGAATATGGGCGGAACTCTTTTTTTTTTTTGGAGGTGTTGGGTGTGGGACGGGCGGGCGAGATGACCCTACCTGAGAGAGCGGGCATTTGTGTTATGAAAGGGGAGAGGATTGAAAATGGACAGTCTTAAAAGTAAGATTGGAGGCAGAATGGGGGTTTTGCTGAAGAGAAACTATTAAGGCTTGAATTCAGTTTTGTATGAGTGTTACTAGACAGTGCGGAATATAGGGTTTGAAAATGAAAGCTAAAAGCAGAATCACTAGGGGCCCTAATAGAGGTGTTAGCCAAGAGAATCATGGCCATATGTTGAGTCTAAAATTCCGCCAGTCAAATCCACCAGAAGTTCCTTGTTTGTGAAGTGTATCGTCCTTTTTAGAATGCCTGGAATGTTAGTTTGTATTTTTTTCTGACTGGTTAACAAAAAAAAATAGCAATCTTCTCCTAACATAGCACATGTGCCTCTATGACTAGCATAAGATCAATAAGAGATCAATAGTTCATTTATTTTGTAAAACAATTCCTGTCCGGGAATTTATTTGTTCTTGTGATACAGCTCTTGTTGGGCTGAGTCCATGGCTGATTGGCTTATTTTTAAAGACAATCTTTGTGCCATAAAGATTGAGTTAAGTAAGCCAGCGGTGCCATAGCAAGTCCTGCTATTACTCCAATTATTGTGAGGATGACACAGGCACTGTGCTTGGATCAGGGTGTGAGGAATAAACAGGTAGAGGCAAGGTATCATTGATCAGAGTAAGGTTAGGAATTATGTACATCAGTGTACAAGTTCCATCAGTGTCTAGTTTGTTGGGAAGCATAGATAAGCATTTGATCCACAGAGAAAGTAAGTTTGGCTTTTGGGATTTAGACAAATATCTATGGATATGTTGAAATAAGACATTGTAAGGTGGCCCTAATAATGTTCTAGGTCTTCATAAGCAGAAGCTAAAGTCATTCCAGCCAATGGAGGTAAATGTGAGGTACATGCAGGAATAGTAGAGACGTTATATGTCCAATTGAAAGAAGCAGTAGTAGGATTTCATCCTATCTCGTGGGCTTGAGGGAGGGGTTTTTAGTTTTTGACATCCCTGGTGGTTGACGTTACTAGGTTGGAACCAAAAGTTTTTTCCATTGAAAGGGCATGATTGTGGGGGTAGGACAAACGCCAGCCCCCAAATAGCTTGTTTGGGTCCAATGGGTAGTGCCATTGTGGGGTTTAGGAAAATATATGCTATGAAAAGGGATTTGGGTGGATATAGTAACCCAAACACGGCTAGCAGTCAGCTACAAAGTGTGACCATAGGCCAGGGAGTCATCATAAAATTCTCCCACAAAGGGGCCTGGGCGAGATGGACTGATGGGGCACAGGGGCACTAGTTGCACCAGTGAGACTGAGGTGCATATTGTTCCCTGAAGATTAAAGACAGCTTTATTGTGCAGAGAGTCTAGGAGGAGGTGGTTTAATCCAACACTTTGAGTAGGACTGAGAAGGGTCCACAGTTTTAAGAAGCTGAAGGGCCTCCTGGACTGTAGGCAAATAGGGATGTTGTATAACGCCCAAGGTGGGGGGTGTGAAAAGCAAGATTATCATTAAGGCTTTCCGCACAGGCAGAAATAGGATCGGCCCTGTATGTGGGCTGTGCTGTGGCAACATTTGTAGAGCCATAGGAAAAGTACAAGGAAGAGGAAAAGGGCAATAAGAAGCCATATATATCACAGCATATTATTAAAGCTCGTGGTTCTGAGGCCTTTTGGTGGGTGAATCAGAGTCTGGAATCTGTGATGGGCTGGTAGGTGTAGGTCATTGGACCCTCAGGGGGGTCAGCTTGTGGCGGGTGGAAGAAGGCTCCTCTGGAAGATCTGTAGGCTTGAGCTACAAGAGGTGAATCCAGGACAGAATTTCCAGAAGTTTAGCTGCAGTGGGAGTGGTGAGAATTACTTGAAAAGGACTGTCCATGAGGGTTGCGGGGGGCCCATTTGTCCTGGGAGATCTTTGATCCAGTCTCCAGGATGTAAGTGTTGTGGTCCCTTTAAATCAAAAGGTTGAGGTTGAGGAAGGGGTGTGTCTGTATTTCCCCTAGGAAGCTGTCAGGTCAGGTTGGCTATTGGCAAGAGGGGGTGGGGAAGCTGAGGTGACTGATGACAAGAGGACAGATCACCCATACATAAATTTAAAGGGGGCTGAGAAACAAAGGCATCTTAGGGGAACTGTGGAGTTCGCACTAATTCTATCTCTTGAAATAGGCTCTTAAAATTTCACATGCCTGTCTCTTTTGAGATAGTCCGTGGGCCTAGAGGGAGAATGTTCGTACTTTTAGCAGCAGTGGATAAGGTTGGGCCAGGCAGGATTTAACAGTTTTAAATCCTGGAGACGTTAAATAAACTTTATTATTTTACTTAATACTTGTCATGACTCTGGAAAACAAAGCAAGATAATCAGTAATGTTAAAGTCAAAAAAATATTTTAGTTCTTTTGATGATATTTTTTAAAGAAGCAAATCTTGGACCATAGCTGATTACAAACTGTCGTTTAAGAAGAATCAAAGTAAAACAATAATTGTCTGTGGATGATAAAAAGTCCTACAATAGCCATGGTCAATGATGGAAAGGAGACCTGACTATCTCCTTGGCACACAACAATCTTGCATAGATAATTATTAATATTATTGATAATACATATCAACGCAGACTAGAACTTCAGGAACCTCACACAGCCTTGGGACAGATATTTACAATATACTTATACAAATATAACCCAAAGAAAGTTAAACACCATCTCATATTTGATAATGCATTCCTATACAGTTTAACACAGCAATCCCCAAACTTTTGGGCACTAGAGACCAGTTTCATGGAAGACAATTTTTCCGTGGCATTACATAATGCAAATGTAAGTGCATTACATTTATTGTGCAAACCTCTGCGCTAATGATAATCTATATTTGCAGCTGCTGCCCAGTGCTAGCATCACCGCCTCAGCTCCACCTCAGATCATCAGGTATTAGATTTTCATAGAGTGTGCAACCCAGATCCCTCGCATGCACAGTTTACAGGAGGATTTGCGCTCCTATGAGAATCTAATGCCCCGCTGATCTGACAGGAGGTGGAGCTTATGTGGTGATGTGAGCGATATGGGGAGTGGCTGTAAATACAGATGAAGCTTTGCTTCTTCACCGCCCGCCACTCATCTCTTTCTGTGCAGCCCATTTCCTAACAGGTCACAGACCAGTACCCAGCCCCTGGGGGTTGGGGACCGCAGGTTTACCATATCAATAAGCCTAATAAGTTTCTCTTGGACTTTTAGTAGCACTATTATTAAAAGCTAGTTTGAGGTTAAAATGACTGCATTTAGACTTTAGTTCTTGGAAAGTCTGTCAAGCATTACGGGTCTGAAACATTTGTTGTCATGAAACAGGATCATAGGTTATCATCAAATTATAGTCATTTGCCTAGCCAGGCTGAAAATTAAAAGATTTTAAAAGACAAAAAAATTTTACTCTTAGATAGAGAGAACTCAGCTTATAAGGAGGCAAACTGAATTTATCTCTTTTCTCTCCTTCCCCATTTTTCAAAAGGTAAACAAAAATTTTTTGTTATTTTCATTAATATTGTATGAAAATTTTATTTAAAAGAGAAAACCAAATTTTATCTTTGTCTTTGGTTTTAAATTATTTTTTAATGTTCACACTGTTGTCCAAATTAGTTGTTCTCAGTAACCCTGGATTTGTGATAATGTATCAGTAACTTAACAACTGCAGCTATAAGTAGGCAAAAGAAAATAGAGAGATAGCTTAATAAACTCTACATTTAATTCTATGGTGGCAGATTGACCCTTTGAGTTTTGAACTTTTTAGATGTATTTTGTCCATTAGTTTCAACATGTGTACAAGATTAGAAATTTAAGAGGTTTTAAACATAAGTCCCATAACTGAGAAAACTTTGTTGTTTTAACCAGAATCTTTTTTTAATTATAGCCAACTTGATCACATATACATTTTTTTAGCAAGTTTCCTTTTGTGACTCTTATTTTGACTTGTACTCACCATTTATAACACACTTAAGCTTTTTGTTTTTGTCCCCAAATTTTTCTTTTTCTTAAAACAACCAGTCATTTTAGGTCAAACATTTTTTATACAATTTTTTAAATATAATATTATTTTTCTTCTTGTTTAATCTTTTTTACCAAAAGTATATTTTTACATTTATTGTTTTTTCACATCTATTTTTCTTGTTTTACTGGTCATCTTTTATCCTGTTCTTACTTTTTTTCTAAAAGCATAGAGTCAGTACTTCAGACCTAGGTAAAGGGAAAAAGAAGGCTGTATGTGAAGTCCCAGTTAAGGTTTTCCAGAAGTCGGAGGAAGGAAGCCCATGGTGTTAAGGGAGTTAGGTGTCTAACTTAACTGTCGATTTTTCCCAGCAGGGGTAGGGCAATTGGGAAACACTGAAAGGAGTGAGTAAAGACTTGATCTCCCAGTGAGTAGGGGAGCTGTGGAATACACAGGGGGTTTGTATTTTACCTTTCACTCCAACGATGGAGGTGGGGAAGGAAACAGAAGTCCTAAAAATTCAAGAAGATTAGAGCAAGTGGCTGCAGTGTTTATTAAAAAGTCAATTTGTTTACCTGTGACAGAGAAAGTTGCGCTAGGCTTGGCCATTTTGATGTTGCGAAATGGAGTTGGGTCCAAAGCCAGGGTTAGTCAGTCAGACTGAAGCAGTCTCAGGAGATCTGTGGGCATGGAGGGAGCTGGCTGAGGAGGGCTGCACCAGTTCCAGAATGTGAGTGTGATCTCCCGTTTTACAAAAAGGGCACTGGCTCTTCTAGTGCCCTTCATTAGGGCATGGGCCTGGCAGAGCTCCCTTCCTGGGGCATTTTTTACTCCAACCCAGAGTTGCAGTGGAGGCAGGCCTCAGTTCTTGGAGACAATCAAGGTCCTGGTGTCTTCTAGACTGAGCCTCCAGGGTAACTCTGTTTCTGAAAAGTTCCTCTTATAGTGATGGCCACTATTTGGAAAGCTTCCTCTACTCTAAGACCTGTTGTTGGTCTTCCTGTCTTTTTCTCTCTCCTCCCTCATCTTGGCTATCGAAAACCTTGAAGGCCAGGTTTAAAGTTCTGCTTGCGAAGTCTGAGATCCCTTTTTAAGCTTTTGGAGTTTATGCTGAATATCAAGGGCTAACTGGGAGATGAAGTGTGTTGCTAAGATGGATTGTCCCTCTCGGGTGCCAGGGTCTAAGTTAGTAAAAAAGAGAGTGGCTTCAGACAGTGTAAAAGAAAAAGGACTGCAGCGATTTTTCATCCTGGCTCTGAGTGACTGACGCCTTCTGACCCTGCAGCCTCCCAGAGAGAGAGTTGGTGCCGAGGTAGGGAGGGAGAGTTGGGAAAGGATGGCCTAAGGGAGTGTGGCTGGGCGAGAGTGACGGAGAGGGAGAAAAAGAAGAAGGAGGGGAAGGGGGAACTGAAGGAAGTGTACTGAAGGAAGGAGGTGAAAGAGAAACCTGATTTGAAGAGTGAAGACAGAGAGAGGTAGGGGTGAGAAGCAACATGTGGCAGGCAGAGGGAAGATTAGAAAGTCTAGCAAGTTTAAAGAAAACCTGAATGTACGGAACTTTAGACCCCCTTGCCACGCCAGTGGCAACAGAAGGTTGAGAGGCAGAATAGTGCTATGATTAAGTGATCCATTCTTGGGCCAAATTTCATTTAACTCAATGTTGCTTGCGACGGCAAGTAGGAGAAGGAAAAGGATATTTTAGAGATGGTCATATGTTGAAAATAGATAAAATCTGAGGGGGTGTCCCCAACTCAGGTGATCTTTGGAATTCTGACCAGACATCAGGTGTCCCTGAAGCCTGAGTCAGATCGTGATCTGGAGATCTGGCCAGAAAAAAAGGTGTCCCTGAGTTCTGACTCAGACCTGGACCTAGTGATCTTCCCCCAAATCCAGGCATCCCTGACTCCGAGAGAAGACTGATGGGTGCAGGAGGCATCCAAAGCACCCCCTTCCCGGGGAAGGGCGGTTAGGAAGTGTTCTTCCCTGACACCCTCCTGAGTGATAGACTCAGTGCTGGGCTTTCCATCCTTGACCAAACCAGAAAGCTACCACTCCTAACCTTGTACATGTGACCATTTCCAGAGTTTCCAGAGACCAAGAGACTCATCGAGTTCCAGACAATATTGAACGCTCCGAGAAGGAAATCTTAGGAGCTGCACCCAGAGGAGGGAGCAGCTTAGAGACAGAGGCAGATATGTGACTCAGTTTCTCTTCCCTGTGACTTGACTTCCCCATGTGGGCCACCAAATTTTAGGGTGCAGACCTCACAAGGAGCTCATGGTGTAGGTTGAGGAAAGAATTCTCACACAGAGTTTAGGATAGGAAGAAGTACAATGTTTATTTATTTTCCTGAGGAAAGAAAGAAGGAAAGAAGGAAAGGAAGGAAGAAAGGAAGGAAAGAAGGAAGGAAAAGAAAGAAAGAAAGAAAAGAAAAGAAGAAAGGAAGGGAGAGAAGAAGGGAATGGCCATGGCACACAGAGGAAGGAAGTGCCAGGGCAGCTGAGGGAAAGTTGTTTGGAGTTTTAAAGGGTAAAGATGGCTTTTGTTCTCCTCTGCTTTAGCAGACTGATGACAAAAGCAGCAGTGAAGTTGTTGTAGGTGTTCTTTATTTCTCCCCACCTCGACCCCTCTTCCTGCCCCCCGCTTTGATACTGGATTATCTGAGTCCTTGAAGTCTTTTTTTTTGTTTTTGTTTTTGGTTTTTTTTTTTTTTTTGGCAGGAGCTGAGGCAGAGAGCTGGAGCAGGAAGTTTGCACCCCTACTGTCTGCTTAGGGCTCTTCAAGGCTGAGAAAGAACTCTTAGAGATAACGAGTTAGGCCACAGTGTTTTAATTAAAACAAAGGGCGGTTAGTTGTTCTATGAGTTTATTTCCTTTACTTTCTTTCTTTTTTTTTTTTTTTGAGACAGAGTCTCACTCTGTTGCGCTGGCTAAAGTGAGTGCCGTGGCGTCAGCCTAGCTCACAGCAACCTCAAACTCCTAGGCTCAAGCGATCCTTCTGCCTCAGCCTCCCGAGTGGCTGGGACTACAGGCAGGCGCCACCATGCCCTGCTAATTTTTTCTATTTATTTTTAGTTGGCCAATTAATTTCTTTCTATTTATAGTAGAGACGAGGTCTCGCTCTTGCTCAGGCTGGTTTTGAACTCCTGATCTTGAGCAATCTGCCCGCCTCGGCCTCCCAGAGTGCTAGGATTACAGTCTGAGCCACCGTGCCAGGACTTTCCCTGACTTTCTGTTTGACAATTTATGTTCCTCTGTTAGATAGGTTGTTAGTAAAGCCATCTTTCATTTTATTTTATTTATTTATTTTTTGAGACAGAGTGTCATTTGTCACCCCAGGTAGAGTGCAGGGGTGCCATCATAGTTCACTGCAACCTCAAACTCCTGGGCTAAAGCCATCCTCCTGCCTCAGTCTCTGAAGTAACTGTGCCTGGCTAATTTTTTCTATTTTTAGTAGAGACAGGGTCCTGCTCTTGCTCAGGCTGGCCTCGAACTCCTGACCTCAAGCAATTCTCCTGCCTTGGCCTCCCAGAGTGCTAGGGTTACAGGCGTGAGCCACCGTACCTGGTCTCTGACATCTCTTTATTATCAGTTGTACAAATTATAGATATTATCATGTAGATGAGGTCAAATATTTCAAGTTAGTCTACAATTTGTATTTGAATCCTAATTTAGAATTTGTATCAGGTATGGCTGTGTCAGCCCTGTTGCTGCTGAGCCAAGCAGTATTACCTATCACATTTCCTTCCTTGCACAACTTTATTTCTTCTGAAGTTAATAATTATTTAACTTTAAAATTTGCTTCATATTCTTTGAACCTATTGCTAACTCTTCCTGAACTATAGAAGGCCTGATAATATAATTTTCCACACATGAAAACCAGTCATACAATCAGTATTTTAGTTGTAATTTTTTTTGAGAGCCAGAGGAGTGAATCCAAGTTTTATGAGGCCTGACGTGTACACAATTTTAGAGAGCCCTCTGTAGGAAAAAATACAAAATTAGGAATACAAAATTAAGCATAAAAGTTACCATTTACTTAAATCAGAAAAAATTACAAATTTAAAAAACTGAAAGGTGCTACAAAAATCGCAAAATCGAGAAATATGATGTAATATTTTTAATAATTAATCTTCCAACATTCCTGTAAAACCTATTTTCCCCTCATTTTTTTTTTTTTTTGCTATAGACTTATCATTTGCTTCTGCATATGACAAAGTCACTTTCCATGGAGGGAAGAGAAAGATAATTCAACATTTCCTCTAGCACATTTCTTCTCTGTTATTGGTGTCAGGTACTTCAGGGCAGCTCATGTCCTACCTTCCTTTGCGTCACCCTCTATGCCCAGTGAGTCTGCCCAGTGGGCGGCAGGAGGACCCCTGAAAGCCATTCCTATGCCAGTGGGCCAACCACGAGCACATACACAATGCAACTGCGATCCACATATCGATGTCCCTCTGAACTCAGGCCCAAAGCATTTTCAACTTAACTTCTTAGTTGGATTTTAAAAAGCACCAGACACAAAGGGAAGTGTGAAGGAGGGGAAGTTGGAGTGGAAGGTGACAGTCGTCATCTTAACTGATTATGGTTGAAATAACTTCTGTTTTCATGATTTAGAAAAATTTATGATCATGTGAAGATGTTGCTAGGGCCCTCCCAGGGCCTCGTAAGGGCCCTGTGAGGTTTCCTCAAGCTCCAGCTCCATGAGGCTCAGAGTAAATCCCCTGCTGTACCTTTCCCCCTCCCCATCTTGCATTCTGGGCTCCCACCTGGTGAGGTTCCCCAGGCTCAGGCAGAGCCCTTATCTTGGGGCTTCCTGTGTATCCTGGGAAGTCTCCGGGCCATTTTCTTTCTCCTAGGTTGGATCCTCTCTTGCCTGGATCCATGTCTTCTTTCTTTGTTTAGTCTCTTGTTTGTTGAAGCATCCTCTCCAGTAGCTTCCTGAAAAAGTGTATGGGAGGTCCACTTGACGAGCTTTTAAAAAAAAAAGTGTATGGGAGGGACATTTTGATAGACTGATTATGATAATTTGTGGGAATATGGAATTCTAGGTTGAAAACAATCTTTTATGTTTTATAGGCCTTATTGTATGTATTCTAGCTTTCAATGTGCTATTGAGGGATCTGATCCTATTCATAGGCTTAATCTTTTGTATGGGAACTTCCCTTCCTCTTTAGGATGTTCTTTTTAACACTGGTGTCTGAAAATTACCAGTGATGTGCTTTGGTGGGGGCTTTCTTTCATTCATTATACCAGGTTTTTACCAAGTTTTTTAAATCTGGGGATGAGGTAAGAGAAGTGGCCAAGAGCCAGCTGGTTGGTCTTTTGGGCCAAGGTGAGGATTCTGTTGCTACTTGCTCAAAATCTGCCACTGTGTCAGATACTACCTTCCTCCCTGCTCAGAGTCTCCCAAGTTCTTATGGAAAACCTCAGGAAACTCATGTCTGGAAGGCAGCAATGACATTATGGAGTCATTGTGTCTTAGACTTCAGGCTCATGGAGTCTGAGATTCTTTTGTATCTTAGACTTAAGGCTCATGCTTCAAACTTACCCTTTTCAACCACTGATTTATATTCTGAGCTCAACATATAACTTTTAAACACTTAAAAGTAAGTGTTAAGTATTGCTAAATGAAAGAAGCCAATCTGAAAAGCCTACACACTGAATGATTCCATTATATGACATTCAGGAAAAGGCAAAACTACAGAGACAGTAAAAAGACCAGTGGTTGCCAGGGGCTCAGCAGAAGAAAGGGAGGGATGAATCAGTAGAGCACAGGAGACTTTTATGGCAGTGAAACTATTTATATGATACTGTAAAAGTGGATACATATCATTTTACATTTGTCAAAACCCATAGAATGTACAACACAAACAGGGAACTCTAATGTAAACTATGACTTTAGTTAATAATAATAATGTAGCAATACTGGCTTATCAATCGCAACAAGTGTACCATACAATATGCAATATGAGAGGCTGGGTGCGGTGGCTCACGCCTATGATCCTAGCTCTCTGGGAGGCTGAGGTGGGAGGATTGCTCAAGGTCAGGAGTTCGAGACCAGCCTGAGCAAGAGTGAGACCCCATCTCTATAAATAAAAAGAAAATAATAATGCAAGATGAAAAAAAGTAAACGAAGTACAAAATGAAAATTACAATAAATAATTTTCTATTCTTTTGAGTTATTGGGATGACTCGGTGTAGGAGGAAGTAAACTTTAGCATGTTCTATGGTTGTACACAGAACATTTGATATGGTAAAATTGCCTCTGAAAGATGAACAAATTGTGGGAGCCAATAGCTTCCAATAATAGTGATAATAATAATAAATAAAAATGGAAGTTGCTTGTGTGGTGCTTTTATTTTATTTTATTTGCATTTTAATAGATTTAGGGGGTGCAGGTTGAATTCCATTACATTGTATATATTGCACAGTGGTGAGGTCTGAGCTTTCAGTGTACCTGTCGCCTGAATAGTGTACATTGTACCCAATAGATAATTTTTCATCTCTCAGCCCTTCCCACTCTCCCCCCTTTTAAGTCTCCAGTGTCCATTAGACACTCTGTGTCTCCTTGTGTAGCAATAGCTTAGCTCCCATTTATAAGTGAGAACATGTGGCATTTATTTTTCTCTTCCTGAGTTACTTCACTTAGGATAATGGCCTCCAGTTTCATCCAAGTTGCTGCAAAAGACATAATTTCATTCTTTCTCATGGCTGAGTAGTATTCAATTATACACACACACACACACACACACACACATATATATATATATAACATTTTCTTCATTTACTCATCAGTTGGCGGGCACTTAGGTTGATTCCGTATCTTTGTGATTGTGAATTGTGCTGCAATAAACATCTGAGTGCAGGTATCTTTTCTTTTCTTTTTTCTTTGAGACATGGCTAGAGTGCCGTGGCGTCAGCCTAGCTCACAGCAACCTCAAACTCCTGGGCTCAAGCGATCCTTCTGCTTTAGCCTCCAGAGTAGCTGGGACTACAAGCATGTGCCACCATGCCTGGCTAATTTTTTCTATATATTTTTAGTTGGCCAATTAATTTCTTTCTATTTTTAGTAGGGACAGGGTCTCGCTCTTGCTCAGGCTGGTTTCAAACTCCTGACGTTGAGTGATCCACCTGCCTCGGCCTCCCAGAGTACAAGGATTACAGGCGTGAGCCACCGTGCCCGGCCAACAGGTATCTTTTTGATATAATGCTTTCTTTTCCTTTGAGTAGGTACCCAGTAGTGGGATTACAGGATCGAATGGTAGATCTACTTTTAGTTCTTTGAGAAATCTCCATAATTATTTCTATAGAGGTTGTACTGATTTACATTTCCACCAACAGTGTAAAAACATTCCCTTTTCTGTAAGCCTAGCATTCTGGGAGGCTGAGGCAGGCAGATCATTGGACCTCAGGAGTTCGAGACCAGCCGAGCAAGAGTGAGACCCTGTCTCCACCCAAAATAGAAAAAATTAGCCGGGCATGGTGGTGCATGCCTGTAGTCCCAGCTACTCGGGAGGCTGAGGCAGGAGGATCGCTTGAGCCCAGGAGTTTGAGGTTGCTGTGAGCTAGGCTGACGCCACAGCACTCTAGCTGGAGCAACAGAGTGAGATT
>CAUYRT010104410.1:0-21619 GCA_963574885.1 Lepilemur ruficaudatus | reverse complement strand
ATACATACATCCAAACATGTCATACACTATAAATATAAACCATTTCTTAATTTTTTTTAATTTATTTTTTTAGAGACAGGGTCTTGCTCTGTTGCCAAGGCTAGAGTGCAGTGGTGTGATCCTGGGCTCAACCAATCCTCCTACCTTAGCCTCAGCTTCCAAGCAGCTGGGACTACAGGTATGCACCACTGTATGCCCAGCTAATTTTTTCATGTTTTGTAGAGATAGGGTCTCGCTCTGTTACCCAGGCTGGTCTCAAACTCCCAGCCTCAAGTGATCCTCCCACCTTGGCCCTACAAAGCACTGGAATTATTACAGGCTTGAGCCACAGCAGGCGTATGCAATTTTTATTTGTCAACTATATCTTTTTTTTTTAAAGAAGAAAAACAAGTCAAAAAAACCCAGTCATTATAAGAGGGAAACAGTTCTGAAATTAGATAGTGATGATGGTTGCACAAATTGTGAATACACTGAAAACCACTACATTGTATACTTCACAATGGCCCAAATGGTGAATTTTATATAAATTTTATCTCAATAAAAGAAGTTTTATACAAAGAGAGAGGCAGGAGAGTTAGAGTCAGGGGAAGGAGACACGAGGACAGGGGCAGAGCTCAAAGACAGAGAGATTTAAAAGATGCCAGGCTGTTGGCCTTAAAGACGGAAAGACGAGCCAGGAGTCAAAGCATGGCAGCCTTCAGAAGCCAGAAAAGACAAGAAAACAGATGCTCCCCTAAATCCTCCGAAAAGAACATAGCTCCACCAACATCTTGACTTTAAGACTTCTAACCTCCCAAACTATAAGATAAAAAATGTTTTATTTAATCCACCAAGTTTATGCTAATTTGTTAAAGCAGCAACAGGAAATACAACCTACTATGTGCCAACTTTGCATATGCAAGTAGCATACCAGAGAGTTTCAGTTCAGTTATTTTAAATTGCAAGGTACAGATCAGGCTATACAAGCAATAAAACATAATAATGACACATAATCACTCATCTCTTGGGTTCTTTGGACCCTAAAATCCAGAGACTGCTAGGAACAATTTACTCCTGTAGTCAAATAAAACTTTATCTGACACATAACTAATGGCATGCACAATATAGTTTGAATGGCTACCAGAAATCATTGTCATCAATGCAAGAATATTCCTTACAATCACACCACTTTAAGATCATTCCCTCATTTCATTTACTCATTGATATCACAACCAATTAATCAACACTTTTTTGATACTCAAATTCAGTGAACACTTCCCTGCTGTCTTGCTATCAAGGAGAGCCATTATGATACACACTTCATCTAATCTCCTGCAAAAATCACAATAGACTCGGACTTGTGGCATTCCCCAAGGGTGGTTGCATGTGACTTGTGCTGTGTTGAATCCATGGTGCCAACACAAATTACCCTTCCCTTTATAACTGTTCACAACCATATGATCAAGCATCTACTGCAGAAACTGACAGAAAACCTGTATCAAGTTCACCAGTCTAACATTTCTTTCACCCTAACTCTCCCGTTTGAATAAAAGAATATTTGTCTGTGCTCAGTACTCTGGGACTCTTTCTTTTCACTAATTATTCAAAGACTACTGTGAGTTTTCTTTAACTGCATCTACAAGCTCTCCTAGCACTCAGCAGTTGACAAGAATCAATTCAGAAGACTCGGGGTGCTCTTTCGTGCCTTTTTGTGGAAGCTCAGCTGATCTGATTTAGCTCAATGGGAAAACAGACTGACACCAGCCACTGAGCTCTAACAAGGCCGCTTCCTCACAGAGAGTCCTTCTATTACTACTGTCTTATAGATGTTTGGCCCCAAACCATACATAGACTATTAATGGGGCAGGGTTCCTCTCTGTTGGAAGACAGGCCACAATGCATTCAGTTCAGCTATGCTCTATCTAAGCGTACTTCTTTCTCTGTGCAATAAAAGTTCCAAGAGTCCTGAAGCTTTTTCTTTGCTAATTTTTTCCCTAATAAACCCCCTATTGTATATTTATACCGTATGGCACTACAGGTGTGTGCACTCATGCCTCCTTTACACAACTATGTACACATAACTCTTCTTCGGGGGCTTGAACTGATTGCAAATGATTGTTTAGGATGTTGATTTTTTTCCTAACCAACTCTTTATCTTCATCTTTTATAAACTCTAAGATGAAGCCAGGGATGGTGGTGCATGCCTGTAGTCCCAGCTACTCACGTGGCTGAGGTGGAAGGATCACTTGAACCCAGGAGTTTGAGCCCAGCCTGGGCAACATAGCAAGATCCTGTCTCTACAGAAAATTTAAAAATTAGCTAGACATGGTGGCACATGCCTATAGTCCCAGCTGCTCGGGAGGCTGAAGTGGGAGGATCACTCGAAACCAGGAGTTCGAGGTTGCAGTGAGCTATGATTGAGCCACTACACTCCAGCCTGGGCAACACAGTGAGACTGTCTCTTAAAAAAAAAAAAAAAAAAAAAACTCTAAGATGGAACTTACTTTTTCACACATTTTCTGACATTTCATTCATCTCAAGCTATCTGCTCTCTCTCATTTCTGACCAAAACCATTCCTGTTACTTTTCTAAACTGAGTAAGAGAAAACGAACAAGACAACTCAGGATTTGATCAGATGGCCCAATTTTAATGGAATGAGATTTGAAGCAGGGAGTGGGATGGAGAGAATGATAAACCACAGTCAAGAAGCTCTATGACTCGGAGTACACAGGGCCATAGGCCACAGCCGAGTAGGAAGCACATGTCTAAGAAAGGAGGAAAGTAACAGAGGAGAAGTAAAGAGTCCAAAATAAAATTCTGCCTACTCTGCCACAGTGGGTCGGCCCTATTTTCTTCGTAAGGGTCAAAGAGGAAGACTTCCCAGTATTCTATCGTCACTGCAATATAGTGTGCCTCAACTAAGGTGAGCTAGTGGTGAGAGTTGGGTCAGTATCCAGAGACAAAGCACAACCAGTTCCCAGTGGGAAAAGCATTCCCTAGCTTCCTTGAATGGTCTCTAATTTCTTTTATTTTTAATTTATTTTTTAAGTTGACATAGTAGTTGTACATATTTGTGGGGTACACAGTGATATTTCAATGTATATAATGATCAGATCAGGTTGAATAGCATGTCTATCATCTCAAACATATCATTTCTTTGTGTTGGGAATTTAAATGTCCTTCTTTTAGCTACTTGAAACTATATATTATTGTTAACTACAGTCATTCTACAGTACTATAGGACACTAGAATTTATTCCTCTCATCTAGCTGTAATTTTGTATCCTTAAGCAAATCTCTCCCTATCCCCCCTTCTGCCTACTATCCCCAGCCTTAACTTCTTTTGAGAAGTCACTTCTCCCTCCCTTCCCTGGTTCATCTGCCCCAGAGACCCAGCTCCAAAGTATGACAGAAACTGGTTGACATTAGATTCCCCACATGAGGGAGATGGCCACACTGTGCATTCAGACCTAGAGAGCTGCTGAGGGGCATGGGGAAAGAGCTGCTTCCACTAAAGCCTTCCATTCCCCTACCACCTCCGCCTGTTCCCTGGATATAGGGTGAGTCACAGACAGAAGCTACAACAATGGCATCACATTAGATCATCGGGAGACTCTGGCAGTAGTAATATTAACTCAATAATTTTATATCACTAATTCATGGTTTTGTGTCCTTGACAATGCTTAGTGAGCATGGATGCTTACTCTAATGCTAACTAAAAAAAAAACCAAGGGGTTATTTCAACTACATAGGCTAATAGCAAACATTTGTATCTCAAAACTAGTTCTATTATAAGTCCATTGAAATGAATTTAGCAATTTTTAAAGCATCACAATTTGAAACCAAATACAAGACATTTTCCCTGGAAACCTGAAAAACTAAAGGTTCAAGTTTATTAGCCCAATCTTTAACCAGGTAGGCTAAAAAGGTATGTACTTACTGTCTTGAATATTATTTAAGAACTCCAGCAAATTTAATGTTCCCAAACATGCAGAAGAGATTCAGCCACTCTATTTCAGTGTTAGGAGACAGACCTCTTCAAATAAATGAAAACACATTTTCTTACAGATTTATACTCTTCCTTATAAATTTTAAACAAATATTGTTTATACCTTTAAATCAATGAGAATTTCCTTCCAATGAATGTTCAATTGGCTTTAAGTAAAAAACGAAAATACTAATTTACTAAATAATCAATGCTCTTTTTTTTTAACCTAAACACTTTCATTTTTATTTTACTTTATTTAGACACAAGGTCTTGCTCTGTCATCCAGGCTGGAATGCAGTGGCAGGATCACAGCTCACTGTAGCCTCAAATCCTGGGCTCAAGTGATCCTCTGGCCTCAGCCTCCTAGGTACCTAAAACTACAGGAGTGTACCACCATGCTCAGCAAGTTTTTCTATTTTTTGTAGAGATGGGGTCTTGCTGTGTTGCCCAGGCTGGTCTCAAACTCCTGGGCTCAAGCTATCCTCCCACCTCAGCCTATCAAACACTTTTAATTTTCCAAAATTGGAGAGTACACGTGGGCAGCATATTTACTTTCCAAATGAAAATCTCATGGAATATACATTCTCTTATCTAAATCATCAGGATGCCCGCCCACCAGCACTGAAAAGCTGTACTCCCAGCAAGCAAGAGCCATACCCGTGTGCATGCACTCATGTGAAAATATCACACACACTAAATTGCATTGAGGCCGTGACAACATGCAACTTAGTAATGTGCAATATCTCCACCAGAGCAAGCAG
Organism: Lepilemur ruficaudatus; assembly: GCA_963574885.1. Lineage (NCBI taxonomy): Eukaryota > Metazoa > Chordata > Mammalia > Primates > Lepilemuridae > Lepilemur > Lepilemur ruficaudatus. Next base: position 16,891 of record CAUYRT010104410.1, on the reverse strand, counting down.
AATGGGAGCATCAGGGAAGAAGGGTGTGATGTATACATTCAGGAGACAACATGCTGCTAAAGAGAGGAAAATGGTTTGGGAATAAAGGATGCATGCCACTGACTCAAAAATTCATGAAATGAAAACCCAATCACAAATGTACTCAATTTAAAAGAATACTTGTTCAAAATTAAAATAATAATTAAGGTTCAAAAGTTCAATGGGATAATGATCATAAAAAGCCACATATTTCAGAAGGCAAAGCTTTAAGAACAAACACTTTCACTGTCTGGTCATGCAGTTATCCCCCAATTTCAATTCCACCTTTAACTTATTAACAAATCATATAAAATGAGTTTAATGATTTCCACTTAACTGTAACACTGATGATAATTAACGACCAATGCTTATAAAATCTGCTATCACTGATAATTTGCAGATTAAACCATTCTTTGATATTACAATATTTTTATAACCATTTGTATAATATTTTTCCTCTTAAAATCTTTCAAACATATTCCTTCTTGAACACAATCCTTCAGAATGAAATATCTGACAAGAGCTCTTAGAAACAGAACTCACTATTATCTTATCTATATGAGAAAGTTCTTCAGAGGAATCTAAGCAAAACCTATACATTTTAAGTCTTGAATTTGATACAGTAAAAAAACAGCCCAGAGAATTTAGACTGCAAAAAAATCATCTTGAATTACAATCTTCCATTTATAATAACTCGATATAGCTTTGGTTAGAAAAACAGCCCAAGCCATAACACATTCTCTAGTCCATACCACAGTTATCAGACTCCTATAAATCTAACGATTTTGAGAACCATTAAGGATTATAGTTCTGGTACTAAAGGTTATTCAAATTTTTTCTGTATTAAAAATAAGATGATAAATTAAAATAAATGGTTTTTGTACCAGTATACTTTGGAACCAAGACATGAGCTACTGTTACAGTACATAATTAGTCTGTACACTCCCAAGAAGAAGAGTCAAATCTAATTTGTAAAAGATATATTTGCTCTTATCTTTGTGGATAGTAGCACTTTTTCTAATCTCAAATTCTCTATCGAGCCGAAGACCTGAATTTCTATCCACCAGCCTCATGTGTCCATATGAATGGTCTTGACAGTACCACAAATCTAACTCGTGATCTCCCCTAACCAGCTCCTCCTGGAAGAAGGTATCATGGTGTAACAGAATACATGCCTTCAATCAGCTGAACAGCTTTACTCACCCCTAACTAGCAACCACAGCATTTAAGAATTAAGTTTAAAACAAGAGAGGTAGCATATCTGGTATGAAAAAAAGGTGACTCAAAGAAGACATTCAGAGAACGGTCAGCAAGTAGTTCACTCTAAGACATCAGAACATGAAAAAATTTAAGAACTGTCATTTGAAAATAGAAAAACTTATGAAAGTAAGAGTCAATGCTAATGAAGGTTACATGAAGAAAAGCAAGCATCATCTTGAAGTTCATTAGGAACAAAGCAGATTATTTCTCTGCAAGCCTTGGCTGAAGTCACACTGACTAGAGACCCTACCAGCCTTTGATACAGCTGACTTAATAGCTTTACTCTATAGGGAAGACAGATTAGTTTTCTTTGTGGTAGAACATTTGCATAAGCTTTTTGAGTAGGAGAGAGATCACTTAGATAAACAAAAGAAAATCTATTGCTGGAATTTTCATAATTTCATTTACTCAGGATGATAATCAATAGTTATATAGGCCTTAGGAAGGATGCTAAAGCTCACACTTTCCTGAAGACAGCTTAGCTTCACCCTGAAAGCTGCTGCATTAGATAACACACTCCCACACCTGGAGTCTTTATGCTGACGGCCCTCGCGCGGGGGCACCACATAGGTAATAAGGGCACCACATAGGTAATAAGAGCTTTTTTTTTTCTCATCCTACTTGACAGCCAATCAAGGAAATAAGATATTGGTGAAGATTTTAGTCAGGCCTTGCTACTAGGAAAAAGGGGGAGAACTCACCAAAGCTTCTAAAAATGATGTACTTTAGAAGCATGAATCCTATTTGAATGTAACTGAGGGTTTTCTAAAGATCAAAGCGGTATTCTCCCTAGCTGCTACATGAACACAGTGAAAAAATAAGCCAAGATCAGTCACACAGGATTATCAGGTCCAATCGAGATTTCTGTGGAAGACTATTTGCACACAACAGTATTCTTTTAAAAGTGTGTGAAAACAGAAATGCCAGCCAGTGAATCTTTTATTCACTATTCAAGAGAAGCTTAAGACCACCTGGCTAACAACTTATTAGGAAAAGGAGCTCTAATGGAAAATACAAAGGTTTACTATGAGTAGCTATTCACAAGTAAAAATGTAGTTGAGTCTTGTTAATGAGCAACGAGGGACAGGGGTTGGAAAAGGGGCTGAGAGGGGCCTGCACTGCACAAGATCTCTCCCTACGAGAAAGGATAAAGAGGAAAAAGGAAAGGGGGGCCAGAAGCCAGTGACTTGGAACGAGCTCATGGAGCATAAAAGTGAAGCAGCAGCTCATTCAGAAACTAATCCTGCAATACATGGACCCCAGAAGGCATGGGAGAAATTTCTGGCAAGAATCTGCAATGCACACAGGGCCAGTGACTTGGAGATAACCAAAGATTCTATATTTCCAATATCCAACCTACCCCTGCAGAGGGAACAGCCTGGCTGCAGAAAGAGAGAGGAAGAAACAGGGAGGCCATCTACTCTCCTCCTGGAGCACAGCTAGAATTCCTGAGAACAGAGGAGGGTTCTGGGAAGAGGTGAGGGAGTGTGTACTAGGAGAGGGCGTCCTCCTGAGCAAGTGATATGATGGTAAGAGCTAAACTAGAAGCCTGCTGATGGAAAGCTGATGGAGATAGGCCATCACATTTTTATACATCACAGGTTTGAAAGGATATTGAAACTGCTTTAACTTTTTTCTTAACATTTGCATTTTGAAAAAATTAAAAATTAAAAAAAGTAACACTTGCACTGCTTAAAATGCGATAAAAACCTTGAAAATACCACAGGCCTTCAATAGGTTAGCACTGAATGTTACTAGGAAGCTCAAGACAAAAAACAAGCTTCTCACAGAAAGCAGTTTCTAAAAGAAGAAAGAAGAGCATCAATCTTATCCCTACCTGATAGCTTCTTCCACAGACTGGCCAATAATGTTAGAGGAAGGACCTGGCTGAGATAGTGGAGTCAGGCTTATCACCCACTTCACTGGCTTGTAGTACTCATCACTGGAACTTAACAGATAAAATAGTGTGGTCAGGAAAATTATCTGCAAAACAAAGGACAGCATCACCTAAAAAACCACATTTGGAAATTAGGGGAAGACAGACATCCGTAAATGCAAATGGAACCAAGAATATACTTAAATGGGAAAGGAAATGAGGTGTGTACTTATCTACTCGGACATACCAGAGAGAGCACAAAATTGAGAAGGGCCGTCCCGCTGTAGAAGAGGATGGTCAGGAGCGTAGTGACGGTAGTAAACAGCAGGCTCACGTTCCGGCTCATCACAATCCACAGAGACTCCAAGATCTGATGGGGACGGAAAGCTGGATATTAGAACTAATCCTCAATGAAGGAAGTTCCTACAGTCATCTAGTGTGTGTGGTTTTGTGTTAGTTAGTTAGTTATTTTTGAGACAGAGTCTAGCTCTATTGCCCTGGGTAGAGTGCAGGGGCATCATCATAGCTCACTGCAACCTCAAACTCCTGGGCTCAAGTGATCCTCCTCCCTTAGCAACCCCAGTAGCTGGGACTACAGGCATACCATGATGCCCAGCTAATTTTTCTATTTTTAGTAAAGATGGGACCTTGCCCTTGCTCAGACTGCTCTTAAACTCCTGAGCTCAAGCAATACAATATTCCTGCCTCGGCCTCCCAGAGACAGTATTTTAGTATCATGCACTAAAAAATATGTACTGAGGATTATTTTAAGTGGGAAAAAAAATCAACTGAAAACAGCTGTATGTTCAGTAATAAGGAAAATAATTAAGTAAATTATGATGAGTCCACTCCAAATAATATTAGGCAGCCATAAAAAAATCTCTACTTCACCACTATACGATACATCCATGTAACAAAAAACCATTTTTATCCCCTAAACCTACTGAAATTTTTAAAGAATCTCTCTGGAAAAACATTTTATGATATAATGGTAAGTTTAAAAATCAGGATACAAAAATTTCATATATAACTATGTAAACATGGTATGCACAGAAGAAATGTGTTGCTTAATGACAGGAATATGTTCTGAGAAATGCACTGTTAGGTGATTTTGTCATCATAAGATAATCATAGAGTATGCTTACACAAATCTAGATGGTATAGCCTACTACACACTGAGGCTGTATGACACAGCCTATTTTCTCCTAAGCTACACACCTGTATAGCATGTTATTGTACTGGACACTACAGGCAATTGTAACACAGTGGTTAATATTCGTGTATCTAAATATATCTATGCTAGAAAAGATATAGTAAAATTATGGTATGTTGTGGTAGTGCCACCAAATATATGGTGACTAAGATGTAATTATGCAGCAAGTGAGATGACTGTACATACGAGAAAATATGCCAGAATACAAGCTGTGGTTATATTTATCTTGTAGGATCATGAGTGCAGGCCATGAAATTCCAGCACTTGTTTTATTAGCTGCCTAATCATAACCTTTACCATCTACAACTTAGATTCATCTACAAATATAAAATGCATCACTTCAATGACTTCATTATAAAAATAGAAAGAAATTAATTGGCCAACTAAAAATATATAGAAAAAAATTAGCCAGGCATGGTGGTGCATGCCTGTAGCCCCAGCTACTCAGGAGGCTGAGGCAGGAGGATCGCTTGAGCCCAGGAGTTTGAGGTTGCTGTGAGCTAGGCTGATGCCACGCACTCTAGCCCAGGCAACACAGTGAGACCCTGTCTTGAAAAAAAAAAAAAAAAATCACAATAAAAGTAAGAGACAGACTCAAGGGCAGAGCTCTGCAGCTGAAAATCTTTCCTGAGACAAACAATCACCATTATATTCAGACTTACTGAGTATAGTTGATCCATCAACTGTAAATCCACCAGAACCAGGTATCAAGACAAAAGTTTTTAGTATGTTAAGTATTACTAAAGATGTATAATATCTATAGCACACCTGCATGTTTTCATTTACTATCTCTTCATGAATTTAAATTCCCTTATGGTAATGTCTGTTCTATTCTTCCCAAGTAGACTATCCTTTTTTGTTAATGAAAAACACGGAAGCAAAATGATCAAGAAACACCTCCTGTTGCGGTTTTCAAAATGCTTCCATAAACCTCACAACAACAACGCCATGTGTGAAGCAATGCAGATATCTCTATTTTATAGATATACAAATTGAAGGTCAGAAATTTTTTAAAACTTGCTAAAAGGCAAGGAGCTAATAAGTGGGACCAGAACTCAAAATGTCTGATTTTCATTTTGGTGCCCTTTCCAAAACAGCAGTTCTGTTTTTTGTTGTATGTTCCAGTTATACCATCTGTTCTATGAAAGGCCTATCCATTCCTTTCTACCTAAAAAATGTATCATTTATAAAGGCACATTTTGTTGCCCTCAGCATTTCTTGTAAACCTCAGCCCTGTCTTCATAACAGGACTTCAGCAGGCTAGTTTCATTTACAAAAACGCCTTACATAAGATCTTGAAAATGTTTCACAATGCCTACAAAAATATGCATGATTGACTGTTTGACCCTGTGGGATAAAGAATGAATGAACAATGCCATCAATTCCAAGAAACAAACCAACAATGCCTTTACTTGTGATTTTGACAAGCATTCTTTTTGGGGCTTCAATTATTTTGGAATTTTTATCAAAAAATTTTTAAACAGTTTCTGGGTCACATTGGGAGAAAATACTGTGATAATTCTTAAGAAATTAACTGAATACATTAATTGGAGACTGGTAGTCTCCAACAACAATTAAGTAACCTTTCTTACTTGAAAGAAAGGGGATCAGCTAGAGAAAATAGAGAAATTTCTATAATATGAAGGAAATCCTTAAGGTAAAGTAGTTTATATGCCAGGCTTAGAAAAGAGAAAATGAGTAAAGGCAGGAGCAATAACAAGGCCCCTCAAACTCTATAAATAAAACAGATTTATGGATGCAAAATGTATCCCCATCTCAAAAGTAGAAAACATGAGCCAAGTTTGGCCTTAGTATAATCAACAGGAGCAACGTAACTCCTGAAAGAAGGCCAAGAATAATTAGTCACGGAACATACATGAAAGTCCAGGAGACTTCCCTATGCACTCAAGCAAGGTGGTCTCTGCTGTGAATCTGAAATGACCAACAAGGCCTCACCATCTCCAGTGGTTCTGCACCCATTTACTCTGAGTCTACCTCTCACCAAATACTCTTTTATTAATTTGGCTTCCCCGGTACTTATTAAGAGTGATTAGCCTGCCTTCTATAAAGCCAGTGTAGGAGAATCAAAGGAAGCGATTTAGAAAAACAGAGGAGGAATAGATGTTGCAGGGATACAAAGGTCAAAATAAGAGAAAATGTCTCTCCTGACAGGACTGAGCTATCTCTGTCTGTCAGGAAGTCCAGAGGAACCTGGAGATGGTGGACACAAGCTCTGCTGTCCTTCTCTGGTTCCCATATTCTTTATCTATCTATAACGAAGGTAGCTGAGCCATGTGATCACAAAACACCATTTCAACTCAGCCCCTCTGCTTCTAAATACAAAAATAATCATTATTCCATTATTCAAGCTGTAATGTGTGCTGCTTTTTTTTTTTTTGAGACAGGGTCTCACTCTTGCCCAGGCTAGAGTGCAATGGTGCCATCATAGCTCACTATAACCAAGAACTCCTGTGCTCAAGCAATCCTCCTGCCTCAGCCTCCTGAGTGGCTGGGACTACAGGTGCAAGCTACCACGCCCAGTTAATGATAAATGAGATTCTTTCTACCTTCAAAAACTTAAAATCTAGTCAGGAAGATTGGGGTAAACACTAAAGAGTCACAAATTGAAAAAGAAGGTAAAATATGTTCAGGTATCAAAAGAAGGGCTGAAAATAATGAATGCAAAAGGAGTCTGAAAGTAGGGGAAGCCCACTATGTTCTGAAATGATGAACAAGATTGGCACCTAAGCTGCCTATTTACAACAAGATCAGAAAACAAACAAAACGAAGCAAATAAAAATGTAAAGGTATTAAATTAAGAAATGTTGAGTTCTCCAGAGGATAAAATACAGTTCAGAAGACAATGTGGTTTCATACAAAAAGCCTGGTTTCTAAAGCCAAGGAAAGAAAAACAATTTGAATAATAACTGTTATTTATTAGGCTATTTAACTGTTAACATGTTTCTTTATTATTAAAATGAAGGCAAGTATAACCGGCTTTGCAGAATCTTTGAGATAATTAATCAGAAAATATTTATTAAGCACCTGGCACAGTATTTGACACAAAATATTTGATACAAAAAACACCAAATAATCATCTCTTCCCTGAATTGTCCATTACTCAACATTTAAATGTGTTTAGGCATACAGGAATTATACCCTTTTTGTTTCTTTTTTTCGACTACATGGCTAAATTGTTATTTTAGTTTCAAAACTGTTTATCTTTTTCTTTCCATAAAAATTTACAAAATTTAAATAATCATTTTTCTGTATCATCTGTCTTAATTTGATAGTGTCACTTTGTCAGTCAATAATAGATGCTTTAAAATTCAACTTCTAAATGCTCAAAACAACAGAAAAGGATTCAGTAACTTTCAGTTAACACACCTGAATTTTGGAGGAAACCAATCATCCCAATGTGTTATTAGATGATATACTCTTTTGTGTGTGCTTTGACATTAAACAGCTGACTGGAAGGTCCATGAAACTGGAAGGACCCTGTTGACTGCTGGGCTTTTCTATATGCTGACCTGGCTGGGACTTTTCCACTGGCTTTTAGTGTTTCACTTATAAAAAAAGGAACAGGCTACCAAGGATCACCAGACATTTGATGAAAGAGAAAGCAAAACAAACTTTAAAGAAATTCAAACAGAGAGCAGAAGACATTTAAAAAACTGTATTAGTAAAGTCCATAAAGAAATAAAAAAGGAAGGTTCAGAGCGTAAGAAAGAGCTACAGTTCCCAAGGTCCTTTTGAAGGGTCTGTGAAGTCTAAATTATTTTTTTTTTATTTTTTATTTTTTCAAAATTATTTTTTTAATATTATACAAACATTTGCCTTTTCACTGTGTTGACATCTGTACTGACAGTGCAAAGGCAATCAATGGTGGGTAAAACTGTGGGGGCCGTAGCAGGAATCAAGGCAGCAACACCTAATTGCTCCAGTATTCGTTATATTCTTTCCTACCACAAACTCAGCACCAGTTCAGTTTCACTTTAGAACGTCCTTTAGAGGCCAGGCACAGTGGCTCAAACCTATAATCTCAGTGCTTTGGAGGACAAGGCGGGAGAATCGTTTGAGGCCAGGACTTCAAGACTAGCATGGGAAACACGGTGAGACCTCATCTCTACAAAAAAATTTTTTTCCTTTTGCGACAGGGTCTCACTCTGTTGCCCAGGATAGAGTACAATGTCCCCATCATAGCTCACAGAGACTTCAAAGTCCTGGGCTCAAGTGTTCTGCCTGTCTCAGCCTCCCGACTTATACTTTCTGTACAGACAGGGTTTTGCTATGCTGCTCAGGCTGATCTCAAACTCCTGGCCTCAAGCAATCCTCCTGCCTCAGCCTCCCAAAGTTCTAGGATTACAGGCATGAGCCACCATGCCTGGCCCTCTACAAAAAATTTTCTAAAAGTTAGCTGGGCATGGTGGCACACACTTGTAGTACAGAGCGAGACCATCTCAAAAAAAGGAAAAAAAAGAAATATCTTTTATGAAGCAATAAAAATGATTAATTTTATTGATAATTATATTAAGTGTCTGTCTTTTTAACACTTTCTGTGATGAAACAAGAAGTGAGTCTAAAGTACATCTGCTGCTCACTGAAGTATAACGCTTACTGGAGGAAAAGCGCTTGTATGATTGAGAGTTGAATTAGTTGATTTTTTTCCTAGAACACCATTTCTATATAAAAGAATGACTGACAGACTTGATATCATTATTTGGCAGCAATTTTCTCAAAAATGAGTAAGGTGAGCTTACTCATTTTCCTTGAAGGTGTCACTTCAAGGAAAACAACTGTTAGTCTTTGTTAAAAATAAAATTTGAGCTTTTAAGAAAAAAATTATAATTTTGAAAATTTTATATCAGTCATTGTGACCTTGACAGCTTCCTAAACTTTTTTCCTGATAGGTGATGACAGTGAAGAATGTGGTTTTTTAAATTAACACATAACAAAATGTCAGTATTTAGAAGATATACAGAAATCAATGATCCCATATTCCAAATGACCAATGTGCATTACAAAAGCGTACAAGGGTAAAAGAAACATTCCTAGCCAAGACAGACCCCTGGGCTTTAATACACCAGAGTACAAAAAGACCACTGATATGGTTTCCAATTCTACACGGCAACTCACCTTTAAAAAAATACCATGTGTTGAGTTCAGTGCAGCATTAATTTAGAATAGCCAAAATTAAATCTGAAAGGGCTATTAAAAGACTCCACTCTTTTCCAATAACATGTGGAGCCTAGACATTCTTCATATACTTCAACCAAAACAAACATGTTACAATAGACCGAATGCAGAAGCAGATATAAGAAGCCAGACATTAAATAGATTTGTAAAAATGTAAAAGAAAAACCATTCTTCTAAGTCTTTTTTGGCTTTAGAAAATATTTTTCACAAACAAAAAGCAATGTCCTTATGTTAGCAGGTAATATTATTTAATGGATAGATAAATATGAACTTTGGGGTCCTCAGACCAAAAAGCATGAGAACCACTGGACCAGAGAAAAGGGATTATCAAAAACAGAAAGACATGAATTTCTAGATTTAATTCCAAACTGTTACAGCTGTACTAGGTGACCAGGAGGAAAGGGAGAGTGTGAGTATAGGGCCAGGGGTAGGGGCCAAAGGAGTTGTGAGACAACCCAAAGGGAGGGATAAGAAAGCACTGAAGGACTTGGAAAAGAGTCACATCTTCACCTTCAGCTTCCATATTAGGAAGCCAAAAGATAATATCTAAAATTACAAAACTATGAAAGGGCAGCATAAATATCACTCTAGAAATGCAGAGGTAATAACCCAGCAAAAGCTATAAGGATGACAGCTATTTCTGGAGAATGACACTGAAGCTGGGAGGGACAGTATAGGGCACTGTGGTTTTTTTAACAAAAGTCCTGTCTAACTTTTTCAGTTATGGTTACGTATTACTTTGATAAAAATTAAATTTTAAGAAATCTAGCATTGTAAACCTCAACTTTTGTTAATTTGGTGAAAGTCACGAGTTTATTCAGAAGACATTTGTTCTCCTCTCTGTGAAAAGTCCAGTGCCAAGACACCTCACCAGGTACGCTACCAAACGATGAGGAGCAGCAGTGAACACTTAGGAATGCTGCAAGCCTACAGAGGTGGATGGTGCATGGCGGAGGTCAGGTGGGAAGCAATAAGCCAAGTACCGACACGTTCAGTCTCCGCAGTGTAACTAGAACTGTGTTTCCATCTGTCAAGGGGCTTGGCGCACCATAAAAGTAGGTCTCTCTCCAGTGGTCTAGCTGGGGACATTTTGGTCAGTCTAAGGGGACAATCGGACAGCCCACAGCATTGCTCATATGCTTCAGGACAGCATCTTTCAGCTACTCTTCAACCACAGAGAAAGTACTAGGGGGGCCACACCTGGGGACCGTGGCTTTTGAACATCTTTCTAGTGTATTCAGAGTTCTCGAATCAGTAAATGTCATGGCATTAAAAACAGGGTAACTGAAGGCCTCATAGTGTCTAAAGAAAACTTGGAATTAGAGTTTGTTTTTATTTCTAAGTCCACTTTAACTACAAATACTATTTCTTACCGAAAGAAACATCTCAATGTTCTCGTGAACAAAGGAAGCAAGATCCTGCCAGTCCAGAATGTCTCCCAGCCAGCTGTTCTGACGATTCACGTGCATCTTGTGCCCTTTGTGCCTTCCGGAATGTGTTACATTCTATGGGATAAAACATTTCAGACATGAAAATTTCCATCTTAACCTAGAGAACAAAAGTATAAATGTCCCATTTTGCTTCACTCTGGTATGTACTCAAAGCTGAAAAGCTTTGCGATATTTAAGAAAGCAGCTAAAAACTCCATCTAAAGGCCTAAAATATGCTTCTGTTTACATTCCAGGTATGACGTCTGAGCCTCGCTTCAGTGCTTCTCTCCTAAACACATTTGTGAACACACTGTACTCATCAATATCTGTAGCAGTACACCAACACGGCATTTACTTCACCTTTTCTTTTTAGCCCCTCCACCTTTCCCTTGGTCTCCCATCTTTACTTTTTTCCTCCTTTCTTCATCTCCCTGGTTAATCTTCCATACTAGACAAAGATAGCTGGGGAGAGAAGAATAAGACAAAGAAACAAGAATAAGGGGGAACACTGAATTCATCTATCTGGAAGACATAGGCAGAGATGCAGGATTAACTAAATTTGAAAGAGATATAAATAAAGTGACAGGCAAGGCTAAAATTCAGAGGTAATTTCTTAACATTTTCCACACGTTTCCATTCTCCCACTTTTGCTAATGGAATAGTGATACTAATCTCCATTACATATGCAGAAAGACATTAGGTCCCAGCCAAAGAGGTAAAGAAGGCAATACACAGTCAGCCCTCCACATCTGTGGGTTCTGCATCCATGGTGTCAACGAACTGTGGATCAAAAATATTTGGGGGGAAAAAATTCCACAAAGTTCCAAAAAGCAAAACTTAAATTTGGCATGAGCTAAGTATTATATTGAATCCACTCACCAAGTAAGTACTATATTGAAAACATGCACATATGGTGATGTATAGGCACTGTACTAGATATTATAAGTGATCTACAGACAACTTAAAGTATATGGGAGGACATATGTAGGGTATGTGCAAATACACCATTTTGTATGAGGGACTTGAGCATCCCTGGATTTTGATATCTGTGGAGGGTCTTGGAACCAATCCCCCACAGATACTGAGGGATGTCTTTACTTAACTACTTACAAAGCTATACTTATAAGATACTGACCTTCCTCTACCATAAAATGAAGCTCCAAAGAGTAAGAGATAGAAAAAGCTGTTCCTTTGTAAACAGAAGCCTCAGAGTTAGCAAAGGAAACAGATACAAACTTTTTAATTAACTGGTTCGTCAGCAGATGGGATGAAATCTATGATACTCTATGTAGATATTCCCTAGGTATTTTCCTTCGCAGCCTTTGAAACCCACAAAAACCAACAACGTTCCCTCAACTCATCCCAGGGTAAGAGTACACAATCCCAAACAGGTCACTAAGCAACAAGTTCAAACTTAAAATCAGCCCTTCTCCCTCTCCATCCCACGCTGAGAGATTTATAAACACTCAGCTCTCCTTACATCAACCCTGAGAAAAATCACCACCGACTCTGCCCACTGCACACACAGCACAGCTCCTGCTGGCCCATAGCCCCTGCCAGACCTGGTCCACAGGATGGCTTGGCATAAGCAGCAGCTTTTAAAACCATCAATTTTATACATGGTGAAAAATATTTTCCATCATGAATTCTAAAGTAAGAGTACATAAGCATAAGTAGTGTACAAGGTTGATTTAAAATAAAGATCTCCAAGCTTTTAGATCTATTTTTACTTCCTCAAAAAGTTCTTAATGTCTACAAGTATACTGTCCAGAACAAGAACAGCTAGCCATGTGTAGCCACTTAAAATGTGGCTAGTCCAAACACTGACATGTGCTATTGGTATTAAATGCACGCTAGATTTCGAAGACATAGTATGAAAAAAAAAGAATATAAAATATCTCATTAAAATTTTTCTACTGATTAGATATTAGATGATAGTATCTTGGGTATACTGGCTTAAGTAAAATATTATTTAAAAACTAAAACAAGCTGAGTGCAGCTGCACGCAAGCCTGTAATCCTAGCCACTTGGGAGACTGAGCAGGGAGGATGGCTTGAGCCCATGAGTTTCAGGACAGCCTGCAGCCTGGGAAACACAGCGTCACCCCGACTCTTTTTCTGTCTCTTTTTTTTTCTTTTTTGAGACAGCATCTCATATCACCGCTCACTGCAACCTCAAACTCCTGTGCTCAAAGTGATCCTCTTGCCTCAGCCTCCTGAGTACCTGGAACTACAGGAATATACCACCACGAGCAGCTAATTTTTTAAATTTTTAGTAGAGATGGGGTCTTGCTGTTGCCCGGGCTCCAGCTCTTAAAAAAAAAAAAAAAAAAAGCCTTAAAATTACTTTTAATGTAACTATTAGAAAAATCAACATTACATACATGGCCTGCATTACATGTCTCTTGCACAGAGCTGGTCTAGAGAATAACATGCCAATGACAATGCACAGAGGATGGGATACCGACCACCAGAGAGGCTGACAAGTTCTGTCAACTCAAGCTTTTAGTGACATGAGGCTTAAGAGCTCGCTGTTTAAAAATGTCAATAATTGAAATCTCAATGTGAATACACTGAGTCAATAACATAAAAGGACTTTATTAGTTTACCACAGAAAACCTTAGCTAAAATAAACTTACCTTTACAAACCAGGAGTGATACAGTCTGTCCCAAAGTTCTAGTACTTGCTTTTCAATTACAGCAGTGTTGTTCACCTTATCTCCTAGAATTTTATGAAGCTAGCAGAAACAGACAGAACCTGGTTTAGCATTTCAGGCAACAATCCAGTAAAATTAATACATGCTTGGTCTTTACATTTGTGCAAAACAAACTAAAATGTTTCAGACTTATTTAATTATCTCTAGCCATACCATTTTCTTTCTTAATCTTTACTCCTCACTATTCCCAGTAAATTTCTTCTCCTTTCTCATCTTTTTGCTTCATTTTCTTTCCTTTCTTCTCAGGTCTCCAAGAGAGCTACTTCAGGCTATCAAAGAACGGTGCAAATGATGCCATGATTACTGACTTAGCTGATCTTATGTACCCAGAGAAAAATCTATTCCCTGTGACGCCAGTGCCCATCTATTACATGTAAGACTCATGTTACATTCATCTCTATTATTAAGACTTACCCCAGAACTTTAAGTAACAATTGAGGACTTTAGCTACTGATCAGACTGGCTTCTGGGCGTGTGGGAATCAGGTGCACTGAGACTACATAACTCAGAGGAAGAGCATTCGATAAAATACCTTACTCCACTTACTTATTAAATCATAGGGTAATATAAAACACAAATGCTGATTTGTTGTCCCACTTCCTTAATACAACTATTTCCATTTCCTCTACAGCTTTCTTCCTATTTACAACATAGAGATAATTTAGAATTCTATATTTTCTTTTGCATTATAAGCATTTCACTTTAGCCTTCATCACTTTCATCTTTATTTTTAATGGTTTTAGTTATGTTCCAGTATTAATCATTACCCACTCATAGGATATATAGATGATTCCTAATTTTTAATGCCATTTGTAACACTGCAATGAACATTCTATACACAACTTTTCTTCTTATTACTAGCAGTAAATAAATGTACAGGAATCAAGGGAAATGAGAATTTTAACGGCTCTTGTTATGCGTTGCTAAGTTGTCTTCCATAAGGATTGCACCAATTAACAATTTCCAAAATTATATGAACGAACCAATTTTCCCAAAGTGTTATGGACTAATAAAATTTTAAGTAATTTAACACATATGAAATGCAACCAGTTATTTATTCTTTCCTTCTTTAGTAATGAACGATTAACCATTTTCCCATGTTAGTTTACAATGTGTACTTCCTTACCTTCTGTCCATTTGATGCTGGCTTTACAGATACAGAACCAGTTATTAGACATACCTGATGCAAATATATCTGCCCAATATTTTCCTTTATATTTATTCATAAACCACACACAAATTAGTGACTAAAAACCATTTGTCTTTGCAAAGTATTTTACAATTTACAAATGGCTTTCACCTATATTATGTCATCTTTAAAACAACCCCAAGAGTTAGACAGAAAAAGGTTTTATCATCCTTTATTCCTTAAGATGAGAACAGATTTAGGAAGGGTCTATAGCAGGACCATGTCATGTAGCTAAATGACAGAGTCAGGAATCAACGTTCTCTAATGTTCTCTCAACTACAACATATATAATACACCTACAAAGAACACCTAACAGAACAAATTACACAAAATGATTAAAGACCACCATTACCCATAGTCTAACTTCCTTTAGTTACTTTTATTAAATGTGTCTTTCACATATCACAACTATTGGACACTCACTGAATTCCTGTTACCAATTCTCCCTGTCATTCTCCTATCAGCTTCTGAGATCTCCCCAACCAGAAGAGTCTGCAAATTATTACCATCAGACTCCAGCCTAGGTTGTTCATACACAGTGGCCTTTATCACAATGAAGTCGTATTTCAAACTGGCATCTCTTTCAGCAGTCTCCCAACATGACCATGAATAATTCTAAAATATCACAACTATTAAAGGAGAGCTCACCATAATTTCATAGCATGGCATAAAACACTACAAAACTGTGGTGCTATCAAATATCGAACATTACAGACCCAGGATACTGTCCTACTATCCTGTGACATTATAATGCGCTCAGTACACTGCATTCTCTGAGACCGTCATATCCATTCCACCTAAAGCATCATCCCGAGTCAGTCTCTACCACATTACTCTGCCCTTGTCACAGCACTTACTAGCACCTGAAATTTGTATTTGTTTACATATTTAATGATCATCTCCTCTCATCAGAGTGTAAGGGGATGGTGGTAACTCTGGTTCACTGCTTTTCCCGAGCATTTACAGCACTGCCTGGCATGTTTACGGACTGGCTGCCATTTTCACCACTGTGGTCATGGGAGATCGTTTGGAGGAAACAGCCTTATTCTCTTGCTGTCCCAGAGCAACACCTCTAGGCACAAATCTTAGAAAGGGCATACCAAGCAGAAAGGACAGCCCAAGCAAGGATGATGAGCAAGGAAAGCAAACTGAAAGGTCTGAGCAGAAGCTAAACAAACATAAGGGAAATGGGAGATAAGGCCGACAAAGTAGGCCGGGGCAGACAGATGGGAACCTTACCTGAACACATCCTAAAAAAATCTTCTTTTCTGGACATCACATTTTTTCCTCCCTTCAGCACTCTCTAGACTTTAGCTCTCAGGACCCAATTCTTATATGATTCTTACCTGGGTAAGATCTGAGACTTATTAGAAAGCTACCTCTGCAGTTTCAATGTGTGTTTTTTTTAACAACTTTATTGAGATATCATTCACACACCTCACAACTCTGCTGTTTAAGTATACAATTCAATGGTTTTTAGTACATTCATAGTTATACAGTCATGACCAAAGTTAATTTTAAAATACTTTCATCATCCCAAAAGGAAACCCCATACTCAACAGCAATTAGGCCCTCATTACTCCCCAGTCCTCCCTATGCCTAAAAACCACTACTCTACTTTCTGTCTCTATCGATTTGCCTCTTTGGGACATTTCACATAAAAGGAATCATACATATGTGGTCTTTTATGACTGCTTCTTTTATTTAGCCTAACATTTTCAAGGTTAATCCATATTGCAACATTTGTCAGTACTTCATTCCTTTTTATGGCTGAACAATATTCCATTATATAAATACATCACTTTTGCCTTTTCCATTCATCAGTTGGTGAACATTCAGCGGTTGTTTTGGATATTCTCCCTGTGTCCTATAAATCAGGATCATAAATAGTTACCATTTTTGTTATCAATGCCCATCTCTCTTCAGCTGTCCACCTTTTTAGAATCTTATTTTTTTTTTTTATTTTATTTTTCTGAGACAGAGTCTCTCTTTC
>CAUYRT010104407.1:0-25902 GCA_963574885.1 Lepilemur ruficaudatus | reverse complement strand
AAAAAAAAAAAATACAACTCAAACAAGTTACCTCTAAAGACTAATTTAACTACCTTCCTTTTTTTGCTTTCTTTAAATTATAAAATCAATATAAAACCAACATTAAAGAAAATTTTGAAAAAATGAAAGAAGTTAACTGTCATACTGGATACCAATGTAATTATTTTCAATTGTGCGCTGGCTATTGCATTCTTCAGCTTAGTGCATACGTATTTTACATAGTTGCAATTGCAGTGTATACTTGAATTTGTATTACTTTGATTATTTTCATGAATATCTTTTAGTGCTTATACAGTGTTTTTATTTCATCATTGAATATCTTAAGTACCTAAAACAGTACCAGGTACACAGTAGTAGATGTCATAAATAAATAATAAAGGATGATCAGAATGTTAAAGTGCCCAGAAGCTCCTAAAAGACAGGATATTCAATTTTATGCTAAACTGGATCCTCTTAGGTTCCAGGTAGAGCAAAACCACAGTTGTTACTAAGAGACAAAGTGTGAATTAATGAATCACTCCATCCTTTGCACTTTCTTCTGAGCTGTTTCAAGTCTCTCCTCCAGCAAGATACAGCAGCTTCAGGCTTGATAAGAGTGTAGGGTTCTGCCAGTATGGCCTTAGGCTTGTTATTGAAGGCTGTGCCTGACATTGATTTCCGTGGCTCTAAGGGGGCAAGGAGGACACATTCTTCCTTTGCAACTAATGTTTGCTTTCCTCTGATAAGGAGATCAAGCAGCCCACACTCTGGGAAGCTGATGGGAATGGCAGGTGATGGTGAGAACCAAGTGGGGCAGAGAGAAATCCATTACACTTCACTGTGCTATAACATGGAAAATGAAACTCGGCTTCACCTGAATGGACCACATGTTCCCCATGCCAATGTAACTCTCTGCTTTGGAGTGGAGGCTGCCTAAATTCCAACCTACTACAACACAAGCTGTGTGACTATACTAGAATCACAGGCACAAGAACAGTCACGTTCTCTTTCTCCCTTTGCCTTGTGCTTAATTAGAATTGTGCATAATAAGAAAGTCAGTAAACTATTCTCTTCACTTTCTATTGAACAGAATAACTCAATAGCATCTCAAATACCATCTTAATGAACTGACCAAATTAATGCAATGTTTCTTTGTTATTTAGTGGGAAGAGTCTAGACTTAGGATTTATACAGATCTGGGTTCAAACTCTGGCTCTGACACATGATACATTGTTTGTATGACTTATGTCATATGACCAAATTTCTTAGTGCCTCAGTGTCCCATCATGGGATTTGGGGAGAAGAATTCCAACATTGCAGAGGTTTGTGAGTATTACATGAAATAATGTGATAATTTGAAGTAGTATTGATAGCACATAATAGGTACTCAATCTGAGATCACCCCTCTTTTCCAGAGACCAGCTAAGGCCCTGGGAACGATCTGGTTGGCTACTTTTAAAAGAGTCACAGAAAACATTGTAGAAATATTAAAATTTGTTAAAAATTCTCTAATGCCCAGCATCACTTTGCAGTTGTATGAGATAAATTTGGAGACTTGAATGTCCTTACCACTGTATGTGCAGCTGATCTAACAAACATCGGACTCGGCTGGAAGACATATCTTAGGCCTTAACACGGTAGCATACACAAAGAGCAGCCCGACAGCAAATCCTGCAGAGCTCAGATTTCCTCTGATAGAATTCAACCTTAGACATAAATTACATGGTGCTTACAAGGCAAATGAAACACAATCTATCAAGATGGAATCACCAAGCTTGCACCTCACAGCCAAAATGGATGTGATTGAAACAAGTTTCTTTGAAGATTCTTACTTCGGATTCTGACATTTTCTTAGAGTTTGTTTAAAAGTTTTCTGAAGTAACTGAAAAGTAATTGTATTTTTTTGCAACATAAAATCCCTAAGAAAGCACTTAAAATGCAGCAGCTGTTGGCATAGGAAGAGGAGACTTTGCTTGATTATGGATATTCTGCCAGAGATCTAAAAGTACACTGAAAAATTGCAACGGAATTATCTGACTTTATGCAAATAATACCTCCTTTGCCTTCAACACAAGATGCAAATAATTTTCCAGTCTACCAAAAATTCTTGACCAGCCTATTCTTCTCAGAATAAATAATATATCCTAGCACTCTGGGAGGCCAAGACAGGAGGATAGCCTGAGGTCAGGAGTTCGAGACCAGCCTAAGCGAGAGCAAGACCCTGTCTCTACTAAAAATAGAAAAAATTAGCCAGGCATGCTGGTGTGCACCTGTAGTTTCAGTTACTTGGGAGGCTGAGGCAGCAGGATCACTTGAATCCAGGAGTTTGAAATTGCAGTGAACTAGGATGACGCCACTGCACTCTAGCCCAGGCAAGAGAGCCAGACTCTGTCTCTAATAATAATAACAACAACAAAAAATAATAATAGAAGGTTTTAAGCAAATGAGTGACAGTAATGAAAACATGAAGTTTTAAGAAAACATGAAGTTTTAAGAGAATGAGTGAAAAGATGACACTTGAAGGGTCTCCTTTATGTGTCTATCAGGCAGATCCAAAAATCACAGCAATGAAAGCTGAGCTCAAGTGCTCTGGGCTTTTTTTTTTTTTTTTTTGGTCTTGATTTGCTTTCTGTTTAAACAAAACAGATTTTTCCTGAAATCATTTGATTTTTTTACTTTTTATGGGTTTTTAATTACACAAGAGATACATGAATATATTCTTCTTAAAAATGAACAGAACATTGATTTTAAAGCTAATGTCTTCATTGACTACCACTCTCAGATTTGGTGTCCTCTCCTGTCCTGCTGACAAGATGTATCTCTTTCCACATACAGACAATATATATTACTTTTTAGGTTGGGCTTTATATAAATGGAACCATACAATCTGTATCATTCTTCAACTTGCTTTATTCATCCAACAATGTTTCTGAGATTATTCCCTGCTTATGAATGTTATATATATTTCATCCCTTTGAATTTCTTTACAGTAGTCCATTATATGAATACAGTAACTTTTAATTAGCCAGGCCATTATAGAGAAGCATTTGGGTTGTTTCCAATTTGCCATTATCAATAATGCTACAATTAACATCTTTACATGCTTCCTTATACACATTTGCTGATACTCCCCTAAGCTAGATATCTGGAAGTGGTATGAACATTTAAAAATTTAAAATCTGTAGAAAGCCCTGCAAAGAGATTGTACCACAACGTACTAGCCACGTGACCTTGAGATAATTACTTTCCTTTTCTGTGCCTCAGTTTCTGTATCTTTAAAATGGGGGAGATAACAGTACCTACCTCACTGAGTTATTCTGAGGATTAAGACTATAAATATACATAAAGTGCTTAAAACATTCTCTCCAGCTCAAACTATCCAACTGATCTTTTTGGGTGACCATTGTATCTTCTTGTATCAATGACCCTGCCAGGTGTGAACAGGTCCTCACAGCTGTCCTTACCAGCATCCCTGTGAGTCTCCATGGGAGGAAGGTGCTAGGCTTGGTGATTGGCATCCCGGCAGCTGATGTGGGATTTCCCAGGCTGCCTGAAGTCACTCAGTGGGCCACTCATTATCCGTGTCGCCTGTAAGCAGTGGTCCAGATGGTTTTCACACTAACTGTGGGTTAGGGAAGGGCTGAGCCAGGGCCGGCAGTGGTTGGGTGTGTGATATGGACCCTGTGGTATGTCAGGGACATAAACAGAGTCCCAGGTGCAGACACGTACTTCCTTCACACTGTTCTGTCTCCTTCTGCTGGCATCAGTTCATTAGGAATGAATAGGGCAATCATGCCTCAGAACCTGCTTCATCTTTCTCGTGTGCTGCAAGTGAGGTAAGAGACGACAAACAGGAGATGCCCTACCTGGGGCCAGGGCAGGCCTTTAGATCATTTCTATCACTAGTGCATAGGCAGTATGATGATGATAGTCTGTAGAACTCATTTGCAAAGCATCATCTATAGAATTTCTTATAATAAAACAATTTCTCTGTTTTACTAGATATGTGGTTGACTATGTTCTTATTTCCTGTATCCTATCACATTCCTTTTTCTTTTTTGAATGATCCTGTATTTTACTATAAGATTGTACATGCTCCTCATCAGTTAACATGTCCTAACATCCACTCTTTTGGCTTGACCAGAATCTATTTTCTCCCCTGCTACATAATTATTTATCAGTAGATTTGGGGGCTTGCTTTAGCATTCATTAATTCATTCAATAAACATTATTAAATACTTACTTTGTGCCAGCCGTTGTGCTAGGGTTAGTAGTAATAAAGAAAAATAAAATGTCCTTGTTCTCAAGTTGCTTATAGTCAGTCTGGGGCTGCATTTCCCAAAGTGTATTGCAGAGAAAACATGTTCCTGCAATTGCCACACACGCACACACTCCATAAGCAAACTT
Source organism: Lepilemur ruficaudatus (assembly GCA_963574885.1). Taxonomy (NCBI): domain Eukaryota; kingdom Metazoa; phylum Chordata; class Mammalia; order Primates; family Lepilemuridae; genus Lepilemur; species Lepilemur ruficaudatus. The sequence continues at coordinate 21,516 of CAUYRT010104407.1, read as the reverse complement.
ATTTAAGAAATGTTATTCTATATGGGGCACAAATGTTATTCCAAACAGGGCACAAATGTTATTCTATACAGGGCACTTTGGCATATTAAAAATTCTGGATGTCTGGAGATAATGAATCATACATAGTATTTAATTTTATTTCACTCAGATAAGTTTACACATGCCTTTTGTGTAACACCTGTTGACAGTCCAAGAAACTAGCATTTTTTAAACAGCTAATGGAAAATGCTTTTCTGGACAGCTTTGTCATTCTGGTGGAAAAAGAATTTGAGGAAAACTCTAGGATCTTAAATTTCCCAAATAGGTTATTGAATTCACAGTGTTTTAAGAGAGAATATGTGATATATATTTGAAAAGGTTGTATATATGTTCAAGTTATTCATTATTATCCCTTCTTATATAATTGCATTTAAAAATTCTGAACTCCTACAAGGAAGGTTGAAAGAACTGTCATAACAGACCACCTTTCCCTGGAACTCTATGACTGTGCTCCAGTGGTTTCCTCCTAATTTTGTAGGTTTCCAAGCACTGTAAAGTATCTGGGCCTTTATCTTTCATTATTTTCACTGTCGTAATTAACAAGGTCTCAGGAAGATCATACGGTTAGTTGCCTGGCATGGACTGGAAGCAGAGTCCCCATCCTTTGGGGGAGTAAGGCTTACTGTTTTCTGATTCCCTGAACTCATTGAGGGATTCCTGATAGCATCTGGCTCTGTCACTTTCCTGCTTGAAATACTCTTGAGCAGCTGCCCCTCACAGCAGGATGGCTGCAAGCGACTGGCTGGGGATTCCTGCTGTAAATGACAGCTGCAGGGTGGTTTTGGTCATGGCTGCCAAGAGGCAGAAGTTGAGTGAAAACATTATAGAATTTTATTATTCACTGTGGCAGTGTGTGCATGGCCAAACAAAGAAGGCACCAGTTGAATACAGAAAAAAAAAATGGATCTGTTTCTTTCTCAAAAGCCTCACTGATGTCCTTTCCATTGCTAGAAAGTGAAACAAACAAAAGGAAACAGAAGACACATTGACTATTTCAGCCTCAGTCTATCCTGCTTCGTTTATACATCCTTCACCTGAGAAATGGAGTCCTGCTACTGCTAATCACACCTACCGTTTATGGGGCACTTACCAGACACCAGGCACCACGGTTTATAACCGTTATCTGAATTTCTCCTCTCAACACGCTTGTGAAGTAGCTGCCGTTTTACAGCTGAGGTTTAGGGGAGTGTCTAACTTGGCCAAGGTTGCATAGCCAGCAGCCTGTGAGACAGACACTCACACTGAGACCAACGCTAACAGGACTTACTCAAGAGTCCATGCCCTCGACCCACAACTGTGTGAGTTTCTAACGTCCTGTGATACTGACTGTCATTTAAATAGAGATGGCTTTCCCCAGCATCCTGGTCACATCACAACACTAAAACAAGGTGGTGTTTCCAAGCAAAGGTGAGCAACAGAAAATGAATTTAGTGATGGAATTCCACCTTTGGCTGCTAAATTTCAGTGTAAATCCAGTGCCTGCTTTCCCTGTCAGTAAACAAAGCTAAAGATATTAAGCAACAGTTTTGGACATGAACATGACTACGGAGCATACCCCAAACTTCACAGCTTCCTTCACGATGAAAGTGGCTTGATTATCGTCTGTTTCCGTACCTTGAGCACCGTGTCGGCCCTGACTACGCTGACTAGAAATGAGCTTCCATCAATCCCTCGTCTCCCGCGGAGGGGACAGGGTTGAAGGGTAGAATAAGTATGTGTGAGTTGGGCCTGAAGTTTGTTTGTGGAATACATTATGGAAAGCAGAGCTTGTGAACGTCATGACTCCTGTGGAAATGGAAGGCTCTGCAAGAGAAATGCAATTCAGGTTTCCATCCACGATAAAGGTGTCGTGTCAGTGCTAAGAGGCGGCAAGTGGGGCGTGTTTCCTGGGAGTCCTTTCCTCTCCGAACACTTCTTAGGACTTTCTTCACATGTGTTCAAAGAATTTCTTTTCCTTTCTTTTAGAGATTACAAAGGCATTTTATTTTTAAGGAGCTCAGTTCCAGTATGAGAAGTCTAGTGATGGCCTGTTCTCTTTCACACACCTCCCAGAGGAAAGAGAAATTGGAGGCCATTCCGTTCATCTGCCAGCCACGATGGATGGTCTGACAGAGTATCAGAAGGTCCTCAGAAGAACTTTTGACTGAGAGATCAGATATTACTTCTTGGAAATTGTGAAGCGAGGGCTTGATCCAGTTGTAATTGTGTTTTTCTCATCCTCACGGTCCTCACAGTTCATCCTGATTTCTTCATAGCCACGTTTTGACATGGAAGCTTCTTTTTCGATAAGGCTGAATGCTCGGGGCTGTTGCTCACCATCCCCATTGCAGCCAGTGCTGAAGTGTTAGTCAGTGTTTGAGATAAACCTTTATTAGAGTGTTTCCATTAAGATGCTTCAAGGCCATTACGTCGAGGAATGAGACACATTTATCTTGCTCTGGTTTAATTGAAGAGAGGAAGGTTGGTTTTATATGCTATCAAGCTACTTTCAGGGAACATAGAGCTTCATGTCTATAGTTACAGGGTCTCTTTTTGTTGAAACCTTCAATTTCTCTTAACACAGCTGAAATTATAATGCAGTTTCATTTTATGAGGCTCCTGAAATAGTGGCTACAATCACTGCCTGGTTTACCAAATTGACAATGACATGTACAATATGAAGTGTTAGGAGCCAGCTCAGCCAGCTTCACCGCGGCAGTTCACAGGATTTGCATGCACCGCCTGGAGGAGTTCTCTCCCCATCCTCAACCATGTTGCTTTTCTCCTCAACAGTAGCTCCCTGGAGCCCACCCTCACTCCCTTACCACATCAGTCTTAAATTCTTGACCGAGGTGCCCTGATGAAGTAATCACCACTATTTGCTCTCCTTTAGCTTTTCCTCATTCCTCTGTGTCCAGATCAGCTTAGCGTTGGCCACTTGGTAAAGGATAAACCCAGGAGAAGAGAAGTCGGTGTCCTCACCTCCCATACCATTCATCTGGTATTTTTGTCTCTAGTTCTACCCAAGCCCCCATGGACTCTTGGAGATAATCTGAATGGTGGACGCAGCTTCAGCTACTGCTGCCATGCTTACATGAACCTCAAGCACCATCTTGCTCCTTGACTGCACTACCGAAATGAGAATCACTCAGTCCCCGGGCCATTGGTTCTCTGAAACAGAATTACTACTTTTTGTTTGTTTGTTTGTTTGTTTTTCCAAAAGGGATTTTTCTCTTGAAAACCAAGCAAAGAGCAAACAAGTACCAAAGCATAGAAACTGACAAGTTTAAGACCTTTGGCTTGGTCCTTTCCATTTCAGAATCAGTGTTTCTTGTTGGACTGATCACAGAGTTCTTTGAATTATGAATTTCTTCAGATTATGAGAGGAGATGGTTGACATACCTCAGGGTAATTGGTTCCACCCATTCCCCAAGTTTCTCTTAGACAGTACATTCCTAAGATGTACCGGGAGGAGCTCTTTCCAAATCCATCATTACTCATAAAATGGAAAAATTATATATATTGCAATATGTCAGATGTCATTTCAATCTAGGTTTTTTAAAAGGGGTCCTTCTCTACCATTCCCCCAAACATGAATCTATTCATTTTATTTCATCAGTGCTAACTTAAAAGGCCAGAGTACTCCGGTTAATAGCACTTTGAAATTAGTTCTATTCCACTCTTTGCGTTAATCAGACTCCCAAATCTTTGAGATTTTCCTTGGTGTCAAGACTGGCTCTACCTCCCTTTAATTATACACTGGTTAATTAGTCCCAGTTATGGCAGAGCCTCCAAAGATGTCTATGTCAGTTCTTACATCATTTCTATATAATCAGGGGCTCCATCCTTCCACACATATGTGTGTTCATGTATGTCTATGTCCTACTGAGATTTTACACTCCTTAAGGGCAAAGGGTGGCAAAGGTCTGTTTGACAATCTAATCTAAAGCTACCATATGTATATATTTGGCCACTAAGAAAACATTATTTAATGACAATTATGTGGAATTCAAGAATTGGAAGTTACCTTGGTCAAAACTTGCAGTTAATACTTCAGAATAATGAGTTATTCCTTTTTAGGCATAATAGATTGACTCCAGGAAGTTAAGACATTTAGGAATAATCAAAAGTGCTACGAAATGAGAAATCAGTGTAAGTAAGAATCTGTTCTTCTTAGACAATCTATTGCCTTTGGAACTGGATCACCTTCCTGTTTCCTTTTTACCAAATTTTATTCCAGGAAGCATTTTTTCCTAAGGCAGCCAAGAGCTGCCAGGGACTGATTTGTTAATATATTGGCCTGGCTATTCTGTTGCCAGTTACTGAGACAATGAGGATTGCAAGGAAGAAAGAGGATTTATTGTGGAGGTAGAAGGAATGGACTGCCTCAAATCCACCTTTACAACCAGTGGGGTCAAGGGTTTTTCTGGAAGTGAAACAAATATGAAAATATATGAAGTCAGTGAGCACCATACATGTTGGGGGTGGAGTGCTAGGAATGCACGTGCAGTGAGAAATCATGCTAGTACTTATATTACCTGATCAAAAAATGGCAGATAAATCCCTCCCAGGGCGGGGATTTTAGTAGTATAATGAGCTAGGGGTTAACATGGGTCATTCTTTCAGCCTTGTGCACAGGTGGGTTTGGGGAGTAGGCTGCTCAGTGCATCCTTGGGCACAATCTGTGGTGACGTATCTCTCATCTTTTCTCTGGACAAAGAGGTGGTGGTGGAAGGCTTTGTAGTTACTGCGAGGCTACAGGGAAGTTTCACTATTTCTGGGGGAAAATACTCAAAAGAGCGTGCATTAGTGCAACAGAAAGAAAGTTACAAAGTTCTTGTCAGCAAATCATACTGGCCTGGAAACTTGAAACATAAGAAAACTATTAAAAAAAATTTGGGGGCTGGACATGGTGGCTCACGCCTGTAATCCTAGCACTCTGGGAGGCCAAGGCCGGTGGATCGCTCAAGGTCAGGAGTTCAAAACCAGCCTGAGCAAGAGTGAGACCCCCGTGTCTACTAAAAATAGAAAGAAATTAATTGGCCAACTAAAAATATATAGAAAAAATTAGCCGGGCATGGTGGCGCATGCCTGTAGTCCCAGCTACTCGGGAGGCTGAGGCAGAAGGATTGCTTGAGCCAAGGAGTTTGAGGTTGCTGTGAGCTAGGCTGATGCCACGGCACTCTAGCCTGGGCAACAGAGTAAGACTCTGTCTCAAAAAACAAAAAAAGCATTTTTGCTTATGGAGCCAGGTACATTTTAATGGAAAATATTAATTTCTGTTTGAAATTATAGAGGAAGGTATAGAAATAAGATCCCTGAGGGCAGGATCCCTCTTGCAGTCATCTTGGTATATCGCTTATATTCACATAAGCACCATGTCTTGCACGTGAGTGCTCAGTGAACTTTTACTGGGCTAATGTGGATGGAGTGGGCAGTGGAGCCATAATAAAGAGGATGCTAGTGGAACTGGCTTTAGTGATAAACTACCTATGCAGCTGGTGGCACCCTTTCTACAGATGAAGGCTCCTTTACTACATTCTCTTGTTCACCTCTTCCCTGATCTCTACGTGAAGGGTCAATTCCTATAGAAAAATCTCATGAATATTATTTTCAACTTTTTAACTAATAAAGGCGTATATAGAACTAATCGTTACTTTGAACTTTTGTTTCTTTCTCTTTCTCTCTCTCCTTTTGCTCTTTCTCCCCCGTCCCATCTCTCCTTCCATCCCCATTTCTTTCTTTTTCTGAAACCATTCCTCCCACATGGATTCCATTTCATTCTATAGAGGTGACCATCAAAAAGACAAGAAAGATTAAATAGGCAGATACATATATGAGGAGGGGTGGAATATGCAACATAGTTACTGGTCCCATTTGTGTATACTTTAATGCCCATTTCATGGGATACTTAGGTGATTTTAAAATAATAGTTCATTTTCGTAATAGATTTTCCAGTTGTGTAATTAAATGCAATACAATATGACGAAATAGTTATGGGATGGTTAATATATTCCTGGGAATTGAAACAATCTTAATCTTTTCTTTCACAAACACATATTAAATACCAACTGTATGTCCAGCAACATGTAGGACACTGACCATAAAAAACTATGAAGATATAATATTTATCCTTAACAAGCTCCATCAAGTGGGAGAGTGAAGAAATTATAAAATCCCACCTCAAAAAAGCCCAGGAAGGACAATATTAGCTCTTCAGTCAAGTTTTCTAGGAACCAATCTTGTTTTGTAGGAAAGCAATGCATGAGTCTTCCTTTCCAACACTCCAGGAAAGGAGGAGGGGGGATCTCTCTATCCCCAATGCTCAAGGTCATTTCAAAGTTATAAATGTTAATAGAACATCTATTTGTTATTATTATCAACCACACAGAGAGTGGAAATAATGATGTCATTGGGCAGTTTCTACTCTGCTGCTACAACCTTACGTAATTGTTTAGTTAGTTCACTGGTCCTTAATCCTCACAGAATATCAGAAACACCTGGGCAGCTGTTAAATATTCCATTGAATGAGAAATGCTGATTGAATTGTTTGGTTGTTAATTAGCTGGATCACCCCCTCCCAAAAGTGAATTTATCAAAAGTAGCAATAACAATAAAAAAGGAATTTAATTAGAATGGGATGCAGTGGTAGAATTCACACTTTCATTCCCTAAGAGGAGGAAACAAACTAGTGCTTTAGGAAACAGTTTTTCCCACAGACAAATCTGAGAGAAATTCTCATGTTTCATGATAAAAGGCAGTTCCTTAAGGGATTGAAGGACTGCAATTTTAGTGTGTGGTCCTGACGTTGTCAAATGACACCTAGACAGAACTTAGAATATGATTCTAGAGGAACAGACAGGTAGCATTGTCCCTACACTTCATCCACCTGGAGGACACTGCCTTCAAACAGCTCTTTACAAAGGCTGATACTAGATGCACAGAGACTCTGCTCGTGGAAGTGAAATGATCCTGTTATTCCTAATTCACTGGCCTTGGAAATCATGTAGATGAGTAAGGGTAAGAATATTTAATGATGAAAATAGGGCATATTCTCTTCTATATGGAAAGGCAGAGGTATTTGAAATCCAAGCAAGGTATCTTGTAGGGAGCAGTTCTGCATTCTTTATAACACTTAAACCAGTGCTTACGACCTCACTTCCATTCTAAAGAGGAACCTAAAACAAGTTTAGGTCTCAAAAATATTTAGGCCCACACTAAGCAAAGTGTAAGAAAACTATTTGCCATATATATCATATCTCTCTCTCTCTAAAGAGCTGCAAACTAATTTTAAAAAGTCAAAACACAATAGAAATTGAATCAAAGTTTCTGTATGGACAGTTCACATTAAAGGGCATACAAATAAATAGCTCTTTAAAAAGTGGAAAGTGCTCAACTTCATTCATAATGGGGAAATATAAATTAAAATTAATCTGACTTATCATTTTTTATCTATTGGATTGGTAAAGATCCAAAAGTTACATAGACTGTGGGGAAACATGCACTCTTATACATTACTGATGAGAGTATAAATTGACATAACCTCTATGGAAGACAATTTGTCAATATCTAACAAAATTACAATGCACAAAACATTTGATCCAGAAATTCACCTTCTAGAAATTTAACCTACAGAAATGTACAAGGTTACTGCTGCAGGACTGTTTGTAACATCAAAAAGTGTCTATGTAATAGTACTGTTATATACTACATCTATAAAATAGAATAACATGAAGCATTAAAAAAATAGGGGACTATTTAATCTGTTGGTTTGGGATAATCTTCGAGATATATTGTTAAGGAAGTAAAGTAAGTTATGTGTAATGTGTTGTCCTTTGCCTATTTTTAAATTTTCAACCACATGAATGTATATCATTTATTTAAAAATAAATTAAAAATTAATGTTCCAGGTTATTGTTGCCAGTTCTCAGAAACTGGCACAGAAATATTTCTGCATGAAATCCCTCCCTAAGGCAAAATGACCCCCTGGTGTTCCTGCCTCTATAGGTGCAAATGCAGTACCAGGTCGTTTTACACATTCACTTGTTCTGTATGAATAATAATTATTGGCCATTCCTCTTCCATCCAAGAATGCATGCAAAGACAATGATTGGAGCTTGGCCACTCTAGTTAATGGAAACCCACCCCTCCTCCACTGCTAATAATAGAAGGACTGAACACATTGACTTCCTGAAATGCTCTCCCACACTCCCCAACTTCCCACTCCTTTCCCTAACTCCTGATCTTTCCCATCTTTCTGGTCTTAGCCTACACATGTATTCCTCCAGAGATTATTCTCTTTTTTTTTTTTTGAGACAGAGTCTCTCTCTGTCACCCAGGCTAGAGTGCAGTGGCATCATCATAGCTCACTGCAACCTCAAACTCCTGGGCTCAAGTGATCTTCCTGCCTCAGCCTCCCAAGTAGCTGGGACTACAGGTGCTCACCACCACACCTGGCTAATTTTTCTGGTTTTTGTAGAGACTTGTTCTTGCTCAGGCTGGTCTTGAAGTCCTAGCCTCAAGTAATCCTCCTGCCTCAGCCTCAAAAAGTGCTAGGATTACAGGTGGGAGCCACTGTGTCTGGCCAGAGAGTATTCTCCAATCCCTTCCCCACACAGGACTGAGTTGGATTTTCCTCCCGTGTGCTCATAAATACCCCTTATTAACTGCCAGAGTAGTCCTTATCCTTCTCTGTTGGAGTCACCTGTTAAATTGTCTGTCTCTCCCCCAAGACTCTACCTTCCCTAAGGTGCAAGGACTGGACCTTACTCACTGCTGTGTGCTTAGCATCTGTTACAGAACCTGGTTAGTAACTTGTACTTAATAAATATTTGATAAATAAAAGAATGAGGAACAGTTTTGTCATCAAGAACTACTCCTGAATCAGGATAAGAAAACCAGGCTCTCAAACATCTTTTATTTTTTTTTTATTTTTACGTTTATTTTTTAAAAATTTTTAATAGCTTTTGTGTTTTTAGAGCAGTGTTAGGGTCATAGAAAAATCAAGCAGAAGGCTCAGAGATTTCCCATATACTCCCTGTTCCCACATGTGCGCAGCCTCCCCCACTATTAACATTCACCACCAGAGTGGTACATTTGTTATAATTGATGAACCTACATTGATGTATCATAATTATCCGAAGTCCATAGTTTACATTAGGGTTCACTCTTGGTGTTGTACGTTCTATGGGATTGGAAAAATGAATAATTACATGTATGTACTATTATAGTATCATACACAGTAGTTTCATTGCCCTAAAAATCCTCTGTGCTACCAACTTATCCCTCCCTCCCTGCCAACCCCTGGCAACCACTGATTTTTTTATGTTTTGAAAAGTGTTGTCATTTATCTTGATTCATGCATTTGTATTTTTCTGTTTCGGGGAGGAGGAACATTGACAGTGACTTCTGCTTATACCCTTCCTTCTTCCCTGGATAACCTAGACAGGTGCCCCAGAGTCCCCCATCACTGAGCTGAGAATTGGAGTATCGTGCTCACCATTTTTGCATCCCTTCCATTCAAACAAATGGGCTATTATTTCGAAGTATGATATTTTCAGAAGTTAAATAAATCTATGGGAGAGTACTTAAAATTAACGTTCAGAATTATTATCAGAGGACCTATTTTCCTCCAACAAAAGTTTATGCATCAACAGACCAATTGCAAGTCATGACAGGGCATGGAGCCAGTTTCTCATCCTTTCAAACTTTAGTGCTGACAATAATACTTAAATTTTATGTTTATATACATATGCACACTGCCCAATTTGGCTGCTGTTCCCTAAAAAGCTGGTGAATATATGCCTGATCAATGTCTCTAGGCATGGCCAGAAAAGGAGAGAGACCCGGGCAGATAGAAGCCATAGTACCCAGAGCAAAAGTTAATATTCATAGATGCTTTCTGAAACATACTTTTATGGTTAAACCAATATATAAGGGAGAGGAACAAGGTTTTGTGGATGAGTCTTTTGCTGTACCAAGAACACCTTGCCTTCCTAAGAACAGGAGTTAGAAAAAGCCTTAAGTTTTGTGCTTCAATTTAAGCACGAGGTTTATTTAACTCTGTCTTTGGAAGTTCTTTCCTTAGAAGAAAACTTTTTGAACTAACTTAGCTGTCCTTTCTTGGTTGAATCTTTTCTTTTCGATGGAAAGGCAGTAGAAAAGATTTGGGAAGACTTTAACCAAATAATCAAAACTACTTCCCTCCCATTTTTTTTTTTTTTTTTTTTTGAGACAGAGTCTCACTCTGTTGCCTGGGCTACAGTGAGTGCTGTGGCATCAGCCTAGCTCACAGCAACCTCAAACTCCTGAGCTCAAGTGATCCTTCTTCCTCAGCCTCCCGAGTAGCTGGAACTACAGGCATGCGCCACCATGCCCGACTAATTTTTTCTATATATTTTTAGTTGGCCAATTAATTTCTTTCTATTTATAGTAGAGATGGGGTCTCTCTCTTGCTCAGGCTGGTTTCGAACTCCTGACCTTGAGCGATCCACCCGCCTCGGCCTCCTAGAGTGTTAGGATTGCAGGCGTGAGCCACCGCGCCCGGCCCTCCCTCCTCTTTCGACCAACATTTGGTATTGACTTTACCTACCACCAGAGGGGTAGACAGGGGCAAATGAAGGAAATGTCCAACTCTTTCCTCTCTGCTCTCACTCATCCCTTGGGAGAGATTGGGTCATGCCCTCTAGAATTCAGCAGACAGGATTGTGCCTTCTTTCACCACAGCTCCCTGCAGGAATTTATATATTCCCTGGGAGTTGAATAAGTGCTTTTAAACAGACAGCATGATGGTTGAAGCTTGGAGTAGAGCACATTATGAGTTGAAAAGATTCCCCAGCTGCATTTCACTAGTCCCTGATCCCAGCTGCAGCAAAGCACAGGGGACTCTATTTCTTAAGCCCTGTATGTGGATGTACATATTCACAGCAATGCATATGAGTGCGTGACTTTGAAGCAGTTGGGAAGCCCTGAGCCTTAGAGATGAATTAATTTACTTTGTGAGACAGACCTGAGTATCTATAGGTAAATACATTATGCTTCTCTGTTTATTAAATTATAAAGATTCTCAGCATGATATCAAACATTTGCATATTTAAAGAAATCACAAGCATGGATCTCCATGCCAAAGCAGATAGGGGCATGGAAATAAAAAATAATAATTAGAAGTAGATCAAGAGTATCAGCACACCTTGTGAAAAAAAAGCCATGAGGTGTTGATTCAAAAGTAGATTCAAGATTATGTATAAAGGGACTCCTCTCTGGTCTGGGATGACATACAGTAAGTCTGAATTTCCTCCTTTCTGAGGGAACTCATTATAAATATACCCTGAATTTCCTCCTAAGATTTTATTTAAGCAAGGAGAGCTACCTATACTGAAATGAATAGGAAAATTTGAAAGTGAGGTGTAAAAAGAAGGCAATTTTCTTCTAAATAAATGAGAAAATTAAAACTGTGGTGATCCATTATTTTTCACTGGATTAACAGCCAATAAATCTCAGGAGCCTAATCCCAAGATAACATCACAGTTAAAGGAACATGATCTCCAACTGTCTCAGTACTTATCTGATAACCAATGAAGCCCATCACATACCACTTTGGTCACAAAGTATAATCAGTCAAAGTGAAAGCATCTGGCCCTATATCCCCTGTCGTCATTCAAACGTGGTGCATTTGTATCCTGACCTACATCCCCTTCATCATTTGGCACTGACTGTAACCCATGTGGCGTTTTTGAGTGCCTGATCTAATGACCTCCAACTTCTGTAGCAAGCTTTGAATGCCAATTTTCCCCAGACCCTAGGCTTCATTTTTGCCCTCTTTGTTTACTGATTTACCGGAAGTCATCATTACCTGCCAGTTTAGGAGCTTTTGAAACACTGTCCTCCGTGAGATCATGCATATCCTCATTGAAAATCCCAATACATAAAAAAGTCAATACTAAAAAGTAAACAACAAACTCCTCAACAAATAACAGGTAAAAAACATAAAATCTAAAATGACCAAGTGTCTAAATGTCCTCAGAAAACCTGAACAGGATGAAGAAGAAAGCAGTCTGGGAAAGGCATTGCTGTGCCTTGAAAGACAGGGACGGTATTTCAGCCTTAATTGCCCGCAATTTTCTCTGCATTCATTATGCTCATTCACAAGTCTAGTATTATTTTGATGTCATTATTCTGCAGATAGCCTTGTTTTCTATTTTTTAAAATAAAAAGAAAGGGACCAAAAAATAAATAAAAAATCCTCCTAAGCCTGTCAGGCAAACTGTTCTCTTCTCAGAGGGAGAAAGTGGTTGACTCCGTGTCAGCAGAACTATTCATTACACACAATTTCCCTAGAGCTAGAAAACCAGTGTCCAGAGTGTGACTTGCAGTCCCTTTGTTCTCAATATTGACAGAGGGGTCAAATTTGTGGTTTGATTCCTGAGTTTGTTTTGGGCCACAACGCCTCAGCAGCAGCATTCTTATGAGCAAAGGAAAACACACAGCTGCCTAGGATTTAGAGCTTTGCTCAAGGTCAAAAGGGGCACCTCCGCACAAGAAGCTTCTGTGAAAAGCCCAGGGCACCAGCAAAATCAAAGCTATTTGTTAAGGCATATCGGGCAGCCAAGAGCACCCATTAAGCTCTATTTGTAGAGAATTTAGGGAATTAAAATGGAATAGAAGATATGGCCCCTTCCTTTTAGGAAAGTGAAATCTAATGGAGGGAATAAAATACACAGGCAAGAAAATGGGACAGTTACAAATGAAAATAGATAGAAACATTTACAGGATAGAAGCAGAAACATGCAAAGACATTCACTGCTAATTAGACATGTACAGAGATATCTACTCTTGAGCTAAAGCAGCCTGGGAGTGGCTGAAGAAAGTCTGTGAAGGTGTATCTTTCATAGTGTGAAAAATAGCATTTTTAGAATGATATTTCAGGCTCAGGTCAGACCACCTGATGTCCCAATCCTCCCCTGGCTCCATATCCCAGGTATTCCTCCTCTTCTGTCTGGTGCAGAGAATGACTACAGAGAACGTAACAGGAGAGGGGCAGACACTTGGGACAGGGGTGGGGAAGGAGTTAAAGAATGTGAAGGGGAGGGTCCTTGGGGAATCTGTTGATAGGGTGGACAAGTGCAGCTCCCAAAAGGCTACAAATGTGTCCCCATGCCTATAGATGAGGCAGGGGAACAAGCTTGCCAGTCTAGAGACGCCCACCACACTTTGGATTCTGCCTAGTAGATTGCATTATTTCTATGTAAGGTGAAGAACTGATGGAGCAATCTTAGAAATTCTTTGTAACATTTGCCTGGCAGAGGAGGGGGATAAACCACTCTGTTACGTGCCCTCCTACGCCCTATCCCTGGTCTACAGACACACTCAGAGTGGAAGATGGAGACACAGAAGTAAACCATGGAGAATCAACCAACCCACGGTCCAGTAAAGACCATCTGACTATCCCACCTACTCCCCTCCTTGGTATGAGGCATAAGGCCCAGATTACAGAGATGTGGACATATGTAAATGTGAGGTAAATGTGTGGCAGAGAGAGAAGTTGACCTGGACATAGCATGCTCCCCGAGCACATGGAGCATGACTTAACAAATTTACCTTTGGTTACCTTTTCAGATGTATTATCCAAAGACCTTTCTGTGTAGTTTGCACGATAAGCTGGTTTTCAGTGAACAAACATTGTAGACTATGATAAAAGCACACAAATTTTTATTTGCATTGAAATTGTATCCTAAACATGATGCTTCACCCAGTGCATAATCCCCCAGGGATAACCTGCAAAGTAGAGGAGAGCAGGCCCATGATTTTTCAGGTAATGGGTCTTCCTCTCCCTGAGGCTTCACTGGGAAGTGACTGTCTTTGTCCTAAATTCTAGGTAAGAAAATGGTGTAAAGTATCCCATGAACCCACTCCAACAAGTTTCCATAGAAATTCTGCCTGATAAAACGTCACTAGTTTATACTAGACTAGTTAAAAATTCTGATTATGGTAAAAAAAATATATACATCAAATGTTTGCTAAAGTTTAATTTATCTCCAGATAAATGACCCAGAGAGACTTCAGGGACAGAGTTATTCTTCTCCCATTGCCTTTTTATACAAAATCCATTTTTTTAAACTATATGCATAGACAAAATTAATATCAAATACAATCACAAAAAGGTGTGCTACAAGGAGAACTAATTGTGCATCTTGGAAACATGCATCTTTCAATACTCCTTTTTAAAAGTTATTTTAAAAATTATTTCCATGTTTTCTTCCATGATGTTTGCATTTCAGAAAGTAACTTTTAATTGGTAATCTGTTCTTCACTAGGGATATCATGGGGTAAAGAATTTGTACTAACAATAAATGAGTGCTCTGTGACTTGTGCTTTTAGAAAAATGAACATTACATGTGACATCAGGAATAACAAATGGCACGGCAGCAGTGGAAGAAATCCTGGAGGTCTTTCCTGTAAGGGTTGGAATTACCGCAAGCTTCTGTCCTTATCACTGGGAGCCTTCAGCGCACTGTGTGGGTGACAGCCTTGAGGTCCAGCGAGGGCTGCATCATTCTGTGCAGAACCCCATCTGCAGAGCAGGTATCAGGAAATAGCCCAGAATCCATATAATTTCCTTAACAATGAAAATATTTCTCACTAACAGTTTATAAGTGGGTACGGAAGAGGTTAATTCTACAGAGAGCAAGAAAGAAATAGCTATTAAAAACAGGACAATCACAATTCACCACGGGAACAGTTGCCAACATAAAATTTTGGCCCAAGGTACTAATATTGAGCTGTGGATTACAGCCTTTAGTGAGACTATGGCCATCTACAATTAATTTAAAAGAAATGATTTCCTAATTAGGACTGCCACTCATCTAGAGCCTGTGGTTAGAAAGTAGGAAAGGGAAAAAGAAAAGAAAAGAAAAGAAAAGACACCTCTACCCACTAATTTCATGATCTTTTCTATTTTTAATGTTTAGCTGGCTTAAAGTAGCTCTAAGAAAATGAGATCTACAGCCCTAAAATTTAAGTATGGCATTAATTCTCTTTTGAAAATTAGATTATTGATTCTCTAAACATTTGGTTGCTAATCAGCACTTGTCCCTGGGATAGAGTTTTATTATGGGATACTGGCGCAGTATCGAAACCAGGAAGGACTGAATTTCACTCTAAGTTTTTTAAGTACCCAAATATGGAGCACTTACCCTTCGGCGCACTATCTGTTTCTCTTCTCATGAGAGGTAAAGAGTATGGTGGAAAGAACTCAGGCTGAGGCATCAGAGGGTCGAGGGTTCAAATTCATCTCTGACTAGGCCTAAAACCTTCGATAAATCACTTAATCCCTCAAGGTTTCAGCTTCTGCATTCATACAAAGGGGATAAGTACTATCATTGATATCTATCTTAAAAGATCACAATGAGAATAAAATGATATAGCGTATGCAAAACTGACTCCTGGTAAAGGGAAGCAGGTGACTTGGTTGATATTTGTGCCGGCATGCGATGGGTACTCAAAAAGTTGTTTGTTCCCTTGCCACAAAAGAATAGTGAGGCAGTTAGGAATCTTTTCACTCCAGATAATAGCAAACACAGCTCGAAGTGGCTTGCACAGAAAGGAAGTCATGAGCTCACATCTCTGAAAGTCTGGGGATAATGTTGGCTTCAGGCATGGCTTAATCCAGAGATTCGAATTGCATCTATGGGCTTAGTTCTCTGTCTCAGGCTCAGTTTTCCTGTGTGCTGGGCTTACCCTCAGACCGGATTCCTTTGGGACAGGGAGATTGCTACAGCAGTTCAAAGCCTCACGTCTATACACTGCTGTATCCTACAGAATAATTACAACAATGGCAACAGCAGCAACTGATGTGTATTGATCTGTGTGTCAGGTGCCTTTCGAAGCATTTTATGTGTATATTCCCCACCACAATCTCCTTATGTCTGTTTTACTGATGAAGAAACTGAGACACAGAGAGGTTAAGTAACACCCCCAAAGTCCTCCAGCTAGATGGCAAGCAACCAGGACTGGAACCCAGTCTAGAGCTAACTTTTGTTTTGTGCATAACTTCTTTGCTGAGTTCCTCCTCTCAGAGCCCCAGCTAGGAGCCACTGACAGCTCATTGGCTTTGATTGGGTTGTGTCCCTTCCTGAACTTGTCACTATGGGCCACTGGTGACA
Organism: Lepilemur ruficaudatus; assembly: GCA_963574885.1. Classification (NCBI taxonomy): domain Eukaryota; kingdom Metazoa; phylum Chordata; class Mammalia; order Primates; family Lepilemuridae; genus Lepilemur; species Lepilemur ruficaudatus. The sequence continues at coordinate 5,338 of CAUYRT010104407.1, read as the reverse complement.
AAATATGCTGATTGGCTTAAAGCAATCAGGAGCCACCTCTGGAGCTGGGAGTGTGGTCAGTCCATCCACAACACATCACTGAGAAGAGTGGAGGAGTACCTGCCAAAAGTGACTGTTAAGAGGAATGGATATGAGGCAGCAAGCAGCAAACGTTCCCTAAAGGCATATAGATGTAAATTGTAGCTGGAGTCTCCAGTAGGCTTGCAGTTTAGAAGGAAAGCACAACAGGTATGCAAAGGCCATGATATAAGGCACTCAACCACATTCCTTATAGTGCTGCTGCAAATTACTCGCTGTTTACAGGCCATCGGGATGCCTACAGGTGGGCTCTGGCAGGTAAGGCTCCATTCCTTGTCTTCTCCTGCCCTCATCCATTTTCATACATCCATTCAACCACCTATTCGTCATTCATTCATCCACCAGACAACAGAACACCTGCCTTGTGCCACGTGTTGTTGGCACTGGGAGTTCTAGGGTGAGCAATATGGACACAATCTCTGCTCATGTGGAGCTCACAGGATGGCAGAGGAGCTACTGTTACAATTACAGTGTAACAAGCAGTTACAATAGGGAACTGTGGCTGGGAATGTACAGCTTGATGTATAAACCCGTAACAGAGGAATCTAACCCAGGCTTAGGGTTCTGAGTGATTTCCAGGAAGAAACGACATCTAATTTGAGACTCAAGGGCAAGTAAGGAGTTGACTAAACAAAGGTCGTTCCAAATAGGAACTCAGAAGCTCCACCTTCTGAATACTCTTCTCTGTGAACCCTGTAGCAATGGCCTCCCATGTCTTCACTATCTTCAAAGCCTCCATTAGAGCTCTTCTAAAGAAATTAAAAATTGTGATTAATTTAATTAATTTATGTATGCTTTGTGTTGGGTAGACTTGTGTTTATTGAATCCTATTCCTGGAGCCCCAGAGTTCTCGGGGACAAAGGGGTGAAAGTGAGGGATGGAGATGGGAGAGCTGTTCTTGGGGAAGGACAGAGAGGCTGAGTGGGGAGACTCCGGGTCTTCTTTCCGTGGCCCAACTATATCGGTTCTGCTTTTATGCTTTATATAGTGGAAAATATAGTTATATATCATGGGTGGGCAAGGTCCTACAGCTCAAAAATGAAGTTTTAATAGCTCTGAGCTAGAATATGGATTTATTAGACAGAGCTCCTTAAATTTGTTGTTTCTGAACATTTGTTTGCATGTGTTGGTGATGAGGTTCTTGACTGGGAGTATAACCATCATGGTGACACAGTCTCCATGAGAAAGTTCTGATGTGGCTTACATACGTGAGGTTTTAATGTGTTTCCAAGGAATGCAGCCCTCTATAAAACCGTCTAGATGTGTCAAGTAAGACATGAGAAGTTCCAGTGTGTGCTTTTGGACTATAATGAAGAAAGGGTGGACTTTCTGCTGTGAGTGATCAGTGATGTTTTTGCACAAGGGGTGGCCTCTGAACTGCATTTTGTTGGGTTTCAGTAGTCATAAGTGGGGAAAAGAAGGGCTTTCCAGATCAAAGGGAACAAAACTGAGAAAAATGTGGGGGCAGAAATGCAAAGCCATGTTTGAAGAACAGCAAGTGGAATAATTTGGCTGGAACTTGAGTATTGTGTGGAGGAGTTGTAGGAGATTAAACTAAAGAGCTAGCTTGGCTAACATGATAGGGGGCAAGGATGACACATGATTTACTTTCCCTCCTCAGGGCATTTGCACTTGCTCTTCTTCTTGGAATGTTCTTCCCCAGATCTCTGCATAGCCTTCTCATCCTTCAGGTCTTTGATCAAAGCTATTTCTTCCAAGAGGTCTACCTGGACCACCCTGTTAAAGCAATGCCACCTCTCCTCAGCAACTTACTCTCTAGCCCATAACTACTTTTCATTTCCTTCAAAGCACTAAATTACCTCGTTAATTTGTTCACTTGTTTAGCATCTTCTCACTAGAAGGCAAATGTCATGAAAATGGGAATCTTTTCTGTCTGGTTCACTGCTGAATCCCCAGCACTGAGTGAAAACATGGCACATAGTAGGTGTTCAATGCATATTTATTCAATGAATGAACATATATGTTGTTCTTTAGTCAATGGATAACGAGGAGATATAAGAGTTTTGAGTAAGGGAATGAAGCAATCCCTGCAGTATTGAGGAAAATTTCAATTTCATTTGGAAATTTCAGTGGATTTTAGGATGAAAGGATTAAAGACAGGGAGATCAACTAAAAGGCTATTTTCACAGTCCAAATAAAGGATAATAAGAGCCCAAACTCAGGCAGTGGCAATGGGCAAGGAAATATGGGATGGCTGCGAGAATTGTGAAGAGCAAAGGCATATTGCCTGCAGGCTGATTAGCTATGAAGGGCAAGGAGGCAAGATTTGAGGGAATCGTGGTGTCTTACTTAGAAAAAGAGACTTTTGGAAAAGCAACTAGCTTGGGTAGAGTTCAACTTGAAGCATCTTGAATTTTAAGTGGTACATGTGTAGGAAGTAGAAAATCAAGTAGGCCACAGTGTGACCTTATCTGGAAAGAGAGATTAGGGGAGGAAATAAAGGTTTGAGAGTTAACAGCTCAGAGTGGTAGTTGACCTCTTGATAGTGAATAAGGTCTCTGAGGGAAGGTGTAGAGTGAAAAGAACAGCGGGCTGACAATGGAAGGGTGGAGAGCCACTGTGTTTCAAGGATGGGAGAAAGGAAAGGAGCCAGCAAGCTATGGGACGAGCGGGAGGTGCGATTCAGGAAGGAAAACGTGAATTGGGAAGACAGAACATTTCAAGGCAGTCAGGGGATGTCCAGAGATGAGCAATGCAGGTCGAAGACAAGAGCCTCCCATTTCTGTCCCTGCAGTGGAAAGAGCAGTGTTTCTTGCTCTCTACAGTTTATTATCACCAAGACCTTCTTCCACATTGCCACTCTTCCTGGAATCCCGCACACACTTACAGGTAAATTCTGTGTAGCTCCTCAGCAAGCACACCTGTTCAAAGGCCCTCAACTGTTCAAAAACCCAGTTGCTCCTTAATGCTTTCCTGTATGTGATTTTTTGTTAATACCCAGTACCTTATGTTTGAGATCTAGTTTGAATCTCTTAATTGCTTGACATTACTTAACACATCAAGAACAGAACCAGGTAAATCACAATAACCGTAATGATCCATAATCATTATCATTTACTCCTGATCTCATTAACTCTGCTAAAGCTGCTATAGGATATAAAAGGGGGGAAAAAATAATGACTTCTCTTTCCTTTTACAAAGTTGGGGACTATGTTTCTAGTTTTCTCTGCAGTGTGTCTCTATATCTCTTGGTTTTGTTTTGTTTTGTTACTTACGTCTCACTGAATTTAAATGAAAGTGGAATTTTTGGTTCAGAAGAAAACATGGTAGCACAAAAATTATGCAGAGGCATAACTAAGGGATGGTAAAGCTTCCATCCTCTCTTCAGGAACCCCCTACCTAGAGTAATGTCATATAAAACAACTGTTGCCCTGCAGGACTTTTAAAATTAGAGTGATCAAACTTCTAAGTGATCAAACTTCCTCCGTCAGCCACATCTATTGAGCATATACTGTGTGTGTGCACAGAAGTGGGAAGGGTTGAGAGGGAAACAGTAGCCTTAGGCTGTACATCCTGGCGTTTAAGGTTGTGTCTCTCACTCCTGTTCCAACAGGATTGGCTTAAGGTGGAACTGAGGCGGAAGTAAACCTACAGAGGGAGGCCAGCCGTCAGTGGGACCATGGGTGGGAAGCTGGCAAAGATGGACAGGCAGGACAGATTCTCTGAATGCTTGGAGGAAAGCATAAGGTGGAAGTCCCATCTGGATGAGAGTCAAAGCTATGAAGTGTGCCCCCAGAGCAGTAGATGCCCCAGGTAGCCAGGCTGGCAGAATTCTCACATCTGTGGTGCAAGGAGTAAGTAAGTGACTGGCCACATAGCAAATGGCTCACCGGGGACTGGGAGGCTAAGAACGTCCAGGTTGTAAGAGTTCTGGACGGTCATCCAGCCCAGGGATTCCCAAACCTGCCTCTGACCTAGCACTTACTAAATAAGAAGCCCCCAGGCTGAGCCAGGCCAAATACTTAAATGCTTCTCAGGTGATTCTTGTGGCCTAGAGTGAGGGCCAGAGATTTCATACTTCTAACAAGCTCCAGTTCATGGACCACATTTTGAGTAGCAGGGTCCTAGACTGAGTCCCCAGCAGATGTTTGCATCTTCTCTACTATACCCCCTTCAAGAAGTCATTCAACCTATGCTTGATTATCTCCTGTTAAGGGAATCTCATCACCTCTGACGGGACCCATTCAAACTTTATCCCTCCTAGTAGAACAGCTTGTGTGTGTTTGTGTATTTCCTAAGTCCTGTTATTAAATTTCGTAGCCTATTCAATCCTTTGGCAGCTGTGGCAGAAAATTATTACTTATGTTTTTCTACCATTTATCACTTCAAAGGTTATAACATTAACTATAGGTTTTTGGTAGGAAATATAGATGAAAAAAGGGAAAAATACATAATGTCCATAATACCACCAACTAGAGATACCTGCTATTGAAATATTGGAGTGTGGCCTTCTAGCTCTTCCTTGTTTTGATCTGAAATCTGATTCCTGTGTCTTTCCCTCTTGAGTCATAGAACAAAACTCAGCCGGGGACCTTTTGTCTGACAGCGTAGGGCAGTGGCAGCAGTTGTCCACTGGCCGATACTGGGCTGCTGGTCTTTCCCATTGACTCTGTGGCTCCCACTCCTCACAGGAGCAAATTTTGGGCAGAGATGAGAGGAAGGAAAACTTCACCCTCTGGGTGAAAATGACACTTTTGACATCTGTGGGCTGTTTTTTCTACTCGTCAGCATGGTTTAACAATGAGCCATTGTCATGCTTTCACTTGGTACTGCTTGTAACCACTAAGCAAACATTTTCAGGAATCTGTGACCACAAAACAGAATGCTTTTCACTGGGCAAAGTAGCTTGGCTCATGGCCAATCATGTCTTCATCCTTACTCAGTTTCATTGGTATTAGGATCAACCGAATGTGGACTCTTGAGTTGGGATGCCTGCAATCACAGTCCAGCCCATCATTTATTACTAACTCCAAAAAGTTGGACTAGTTACTGAATCTCTGCTACACCTTAGTTCCTTCCTCCTCTTTCAATGAGGATAATACTACTACCTACACCACAGGGTTCCTATGTGGATTAAATGTGTTAATACGCATAAGTTGCTTAGGACGGTGTCTGACTCATGGGAATAACCAAGCAGATGATATCTAAAATGCACACATACACGAACCCGCAAAGTCCAGCTTAATGGGTAAGATATATTGGGATAAGGATATGAGCTTGGTGCTCATTTGCACATTTT
>CAUYRT010104405.1:0-19933 GCA_963574885.1 Lepilemur ruficaudatus | reverse complement strand
CTAGGAAACGCCCTGCAAGGATCTGCTGTGTGCACGGCATTGTTTTAGATGCCAGGACTGAGATTTCAATTAAATATCGGCCAAATTTCAGAACCTTTATTGTCTGGTCTCCTTCTCTAGTGCCTGGTCTTTACTTTTGTCTGGGCCATTTGTGAAGAAATTTCTAGACTCTGGGGCTTAGAAGGGACTTTGGGCATTGCAGACCCAACCTTTTAATTTTTAGATGAGGAAAACAAGGCCTAGTGAGTTCATTAGAACTCTGGTTATGTGACAGAAACTCAATTAAAACTAGCGCAAGTGGAAAAGGAGATTGATTGCTCCCGTGACTGAGGGAAACTGAGGTGGGTATGCTTCAGGCACAGTTGTATCCAGGGATACTCCACTCTCTGGGTTTGTCTCATCTTCTCCTATTGCACATGGACTTTTCTGGAGGGTCAGGATGACCATAAACAGCCACACATTTCTAAGGAAAGAGAGAAGATTTGCCTCCAGGGTCCATGTGTGAAATCCCAGTGTAGGGCTCTGGCTTCCAGGCTTGGGTCACATGGCTACACCTTGGCCAATCACTGTGGTCAAGACTATGGGGTTCTGTGATTGGACAGGCCTTGGTCATGCGCCTCCCTCTGTGGCCAGGGACCAGGTGGACAGGGTTCTGCCATGGGCAGCTCCACTGCAGCCATTTGAGGTGGGGAAAGGGCAGTCGCTCAGAGGAAGAGTCTGGTACTGTTACCAAAGGGAGTCTGGCTCTTGGACTGACGGAAATGATGGAGCCCACTCCTGAGGGTTGCTCAAAATGGAGAGATCAGGGCCGGAACCCTGTCTTCTGACAAGAGGTCCTGTGCCTTCTCCACACTGCCTTGACCCGTCCCATGCTCCGTGTTCAGCAGGAAGGTGGCAAAACCTCAGTGTAGCTGAATGTTTCCTGACGGTCAGATGAGATGATATGAAATTCACAACTCAGCAGAGTGACAGAGGCTCTAATACTCGCAACACACCAGGCCTCCTCAGCGTTTGTTGCGGCCTCACCACCTCTGCTGCAAAAGAAGCCAGCAAGCCTTTCTCTTGTCTTGCAGCCTCCTTCTGTACATTTACTTCCGTTGATTGATCGCTGCTCCAGGCTAGGCTGTGGCAGGCCTGCATGGTATGTAGCATTTTTGCCCATTTCAAAGATGAGGAAACTGAGCCCCACATCTGCTAACTTGCCTAAAGTACAGCCATAGTAAGTGGCAGAATCAGGATTTGAGCGCAGGACTTCCTGCCCCCAGACCAGTAGAACATATTGCCTCTTTAAAACAAGACTGGTAACACGTACCTTGTCTGCAAAGGAGGCTAGATGTGAAGATCTTTTTAAAAGTGCTAGAAACAAGGGGATATTCTATCTTAAACTTTCCATTACCCAGAATCACTTTTGATTTCTACTCCCTTGGACTTTCTTTTAAAAGTTTTGATCTTCCATACTATATTTATGGAAAAAATGATTTATACCGCATTTGACAATGGTAATAATGAAAATATAGTAATAACTCCATTAATTCCAAGCACCTAACCCCTAATATTCACTTACATTGCACTTCCCAGGCACAGTGTTGAGCACTTTATGCTTACATTACTTCCCAGAACAATCACAAGAGGTGGGTGTCATCCGAGCCTCATCCTCATTTTTTTTTTGAGATGGGGTCTCACTACATTGTCCAGGCTCTAGAATTCTTGGGCTCAAGTGATCCTCCTGCCTTAGCCTCCTGAGTAGCTGGGATTACAGGTGCAAGCCACCATGCCCAGCTCTCATCCTCATTATATTGGTGAGAAAATAGACTATATTAATTTTCTATTGCTGAGTAACAAATCACCACAAATGTAGCAGCTTAAACACCCATTCATTTGCTCTGTAGACTAGAAGTTACGGCGTGGTGTGGCTGGGTTCTCTGCACATGGGCTCACGAGACTGAGATCGAGACGTCAGTCAGGGCTGGGGTGTCATCTGGGGCTCAGGTTCTTCTTCCAAGCTTATTCAGGCTGTTGAGAGAATTCTGTTTCTTGTGGTTGTCAGGAGGCTCCTGTTTCCTTGTGGGCTGTCAGATGCGGGTTGCGTTCAGCTTCTGCAGGCCACTCCCAGGTCCTTGCCATGTGGCCCCTCTATCTTCAAAGTCAGCAGTGGAGAATCTCCCTCTCATCAAATCTTTTCAGGCTTCAGGTCTCTCTGGTGTCAAGAAGAGCCTAATTCCTTTTGAGGGCTCACTACCAAGATAATCTCCATTCCGATGATCTAAAAGTCGATGATTAGGCCTGGTGCAGTGGCTCATACCTATGATCCTAGTGCTTTTGTAGGCTAAGGCAGGAGGTTCACTTGAGGCCAGGAGTTTGAGACCAGCGTAGGCATAGTGAGACCCCATCTCTACAAACAATTAAAAAATTCGCTGGACATGGTGGCATGCGCCTGTAATCCTAGCTACTTAGGAGGCTGAGGCAGGAGGATGCCTTGAGCCCAGGAGTTTGAGGTTGCGCTGAGCTATGATCGTGTCATTGCAACACCCCAGCCTGGGTGACAGAGCAAGACCCTATATCTTAAAAAAAAAAAAAAAAAGAAAGTCAATGACTAGTAACCTAATCATGGGAATGATATCCTATGACATTGTCAGGTTCTACCTGTATTCAAGGGGAGGGGATTATACAAGGTGTGTGTATACAAGGGCATGGAGATCTTGGAGACAACCTTAGAATTCTGCCTACCCCGCACAGGTTGAGAGAAGGGAGCAGTTTGCCCAGGGTCACACAACAGGTAAGTGGTGGAGCTGGGATTCAAACGTGACCTCACCTCATTTCAAAGCCCATGCTCTTGGCCAGCACCTTTTGGGAACTTCTCTTCAGTATGAATAGTATGAAATTATTTGCAAGTGGGGAAAATGTTTGCAATATTCATCTCATATTAACCTCCCTAATACACAAAGAACTCTTGCAAAACAACAATACAAATTTGAAAATCCAAGAGGAAATGAGCAAATGGATCAGAATAGGCAGCACAGAAGAGAAAATACATATGGCCAGTAAACAAAGTCACACTGTTCATTCTATTAACTTAAAAATATTTTAAAATGATACAAGTATAGGCATACTTTGAAGATATTACAGGTTTGGTTGCAGACCACCACAGTACAGCAAATAGGACAATAAAGTGAGTCACATGAATTTTTTGGTTTCTCAGTGCATATAAAAGTTATGTTTATGCTAAACTGTGGTCTATTAAGTTTGCAGTGGCATTATGTCTAAAAAACAGTGTATGTACCTTAATTTAAAAATTATTTATTGGTAAACTATGCCATAAACAGATGTGCTGTCATCCAGGCTTTGTCATTCCATTTCTAGAGCACAGGCAGAGTGCATTCAGCATAATTCTTAAGGGCCTTAGGATTTTCAGAATGATCAGTGAATGTTCGCTTCAACTTAAAGTCACCAGCGGCGTTAACCCTAACAAGTGACTCAGCCTGTCCTTTGAAGCTTTGAAGCCAGGCATTGACTCCTCTTTAGCCAACAAAGCCCTACATGGCATCTTCTTCCAATAGAAGGCTGTTTCGCCTACATTGAAAAATCTGTTCAGTGTGGCCACCTTCATCAATGGCCTTAGCTCCATCTTCTGGATCACTTGCTGCAGCTTCCACATCAGCACTCGCTGCTTCACCTTGCGCTTTTATGTTATGCAGACGGGGTCTTTCCTCAAACCTCGTGAACCAACCTCTGCTAGCTTCTGACTTTTCTTCTGCAGCTTCCTCACTTCTCTCAGCCTTTATAGACTCTGGATTAGTCTTTGGCATCACACTTGATCTTAGCCGAAAGGCTGAGACACGATTAGTCTTTGGCTTAAGGGAATGTTGGGGCTGGTTTGATCTTCTATCCAGACCACTCACACTTTCTCTATATCAGCAATAAGACTGTTTTACTTTCTTGTCATCGTGTGTTCACTGAAATAGCACTTTTCATTTCCTTCAAGAACTTTTTCTTTGCGTTCGCAGCTTGGCTGTCTGGTGCAAGAGGCTCAGCTTTCATTGCCTCTTGGCTTTCGACTAATGCCTCCCGCACTGAGCTTACTCACTTCCAGCTTCTTGCACAGAGGGGCCCGCGCACAGCGCTGTGCTTTCAGACGTTTGCCGCAGCCCTCTCGTCGCCCTGCCCACACCGCGCTCGTCAGTCTGGAGGGCGCTTCCGTGCGCTCTCGGAGCTGGGAGGTTCACTGCCCACTGCTCCTGGACGCTCCCGAGTCTGAGTTTGGTGGACAGTCCTTGGCAGTAATGACAAAAGCCTAAGTGGCGAAAAGGCATGTCCTTTGGGATCAGAATACCAGATTAGGGACTTCAGATCAGATGCAAAATGGTATGGACAATAATGCCATCTTCTGAAAACTTAGCAATGATGAGACTCAGGAATGATGTGTGAACAGTGACCTGAGCAATGCCTCTCATGTAGTTAAATGTGCAGAAAATACCTTCTTATAACTAGAGTTCCCTTATGCCTGAGATGACTGCTTTCTAAAAATGTGTATCTAATAGATGCCTTTTTGATGTGAGGTGCCCCTCAAACAGGACAAACTGACCGTGCCTGGGTTTCTGCTTAGTGCCACTTGTCTCATTTCCCTTAAGGAGGGAGAGAAGCCAGCCTGTGTGTAGACGTTGACACCTGTGAGGAAAAGCTCCTGTCGTCTTTAGCTTGCTGACACCAAAAATATGCCAGACACATAGAAGCTCATTTTTAGATTCAAAGCAATTTTTTTTTCTGGCCATATGCCAGGTCTGTGGGGGATACGGAGGCTTGTGTGCCTGTTGTGCAGATTTATACTTTTGAGGCAGACTTGATAGATGCCTCTGTTTATTTTATGTAATTATCACTTCAATTGGTTCGTTTTTAGTTCCAGAGTTATGCAAGGTAAAAGATACTTTTACTTTGGTCTTCTGAGTTAATTAGGAAATCTTAGTTGCAGGTAACAGGAACTCAACTCAAATTAGTATAAGCAAAGAGAGTTTTTAAACATGCAGAGGTATGGGAAATATTTCATGGGATGCAATAGAGCTTCAGAAGCACCTGGAACCAGGCACCAGAAGCTTATAAGGATTCCTGACTCCTCTCTGCTGTTGCCACATTTGCTCTGCAGACAGACTTCTTCCATTTCTCCACACAGTGGAAATGCAGCCATCTACAGAGACAGCCTTCCCTCTCTCAGAACCAAAATTACTAGGGAAGAATTCTGATTGGTCCAACTTGGGTCAGGTGGATACTCCAGGACCAATCAGCAGCAGCCAGGGAGTGGGGTCATGCTGTACCACCATGGTAGCTCCTACAGTAACCATAGTACCATGGGGAGAAGGGGCAATTTCTAGAAGAAGTGGGAGGCATTAGGCAGTTATAAACAATTCTTGTCTACAAAAGTCTTCCCCATCTCCTCTCTCATAATAAAATATAATCATCCTGATCCCCAGGGTCTGACTTAATGTGGACAGAACTCCTAACTCCTCTTCCTTCATCTCTGGTTAGCAGCAGTCCGTTTAGTTATTGATTTTTTTTTCAACCCCAACAGTCTGATCTGGGAGCAAGGATAGACGTAAAACATAATAGTCCTCTGGATAAATCAAAATAATAGCAGGTCCTGGAAAATTGTGTTCTGGAGTGGATTAAGGCCATTTCTAGACTATTCGGAAGTATTGGAGTTTAGTCAGGGCTTTTAAATAGAAGCAGGTCCAAGAATCAGTCTTAGTCCCAGTTACAACTTTTTACAGAACTTTTTATTTTTAATTTTAATCAAATTTAGCCTCCTTACACAAACAATATCATGGAAGCACTCTTGCTACCTCAAAAGACCCTTAGGTGTTCGCAGACAGGGGTGGGCATGGTGATGTTGAGAACTGAGGGGATATACCCATTTAGAAAAATCCCTTTTCTGGAGCTGAAACTGCCCCCTCAGTTTTCCTTCTTTCCTCTAGGTTAGGTTTGTTTCCTCTGTTTTCTGCCTACGTCAGAAGCTGGGAATTGAAGCCCCTTGCATGGGCTTGGTGAAGGTCCTGTCAGTGACTTTTCTTCTGTCTCATCAACCTGCTCCTCTCCACAGCCAGCGTGGCCCATTTAATGGTGGGACTGGGTTTAGCTCATTCTGACTCTCCATATCCACTCCCTCGTAAATTTCCAAATCACACTGTCCATTAAATCAAAGGGGGAAAAGAAGGGATAAGTTAACACACTTCCCAGAGGATGCCGGCAGGATGGAAGGACCTCACCATCTGAATCCAGTTTCACCATGTCCATGTGTTCTGTCTCTCTCCACCGCGTCAGCCTTCCCCACCAATGATGTGGTTACCAGGCCCAGAGTTGAAGTTTGAGCAAGAGGCCCACAGAGGGAAGGTGCCCTGGGCCAATGACACACACTAGCTCTATCAAAGAGACTCAGGGACAAATACGCCTGGTCAGTAGCTGCTGTTTGCCAGTGAGCTGGATGAACAGCTGGCTTATTTCTGTTTTATTTCTTGGGCAGAAGACACATGAAACCAGAATGGGTGTGTCCGGTGGGTAGCCAAATTAAGGCCTCATGTATAATAAGTGCTCATGTATATTTAGTACCTTGTAAGTCTTGTGCACATTTAGTGTATAGCATTTAGGAGCCACGTGCCTCATGAATATTAGTATCTTTGCTCCTTCCATCCCTTCTTAGCTATGTTCAGGGCATGCATTTGACTTACTAACCAATTATTTATAATTAACATAACTTAAAACATTTTCTGTTGTTAAAGATGAGTAAGTCTTACAAACTTCTTCTTCTTCAGTAATTGAAATGAATATTCTCTAAAAGCAAATGCTCATAGATCTTGATTGCATAGGGTCCGTTTTTAAATGGGAAGTCCTATATAAGGATGATGATGGAGAGTCTTCTCTTTCTTGATTTTCGGGCCTCCCACATTGGTCACCCTCACCCAGCCCTCTCCTTCTGCTCTCCAGCCCTGGAAATCTCAATGAACACATCTCCTGGACCAGCCTCTGTGTACGTAACTATTTCTGCTGACTTCCACATGGCGCTGGTAATAAAACCAGCTGCATTCGATGCCGCAGCAGCAACACAGACCACCAGTGCCTGACCTCTTGGTTAACACACGTTCAGGGAGGAGGTGGCATTCTGTACAGCAGAATACTTAATGCACGATGTGTTTTTGTTATGCCCAGGGCTGATTTGACCTAACTTCCTATTTAGAAAAAAGGAGGAGTGGAGCTGATTACTTTTCTATGGACAGATGAGAATTTGTTTAAAGCATAGCTCTGATTTGAGGGAAGTTCATTTAATTTATGCAGGTTCAACTAAATCAGTTCATTAAAAAGAGGATGGGGAGAAAACTTAGGACTGAGCACGAGTTAGATGGGATGGGTGAATCTGCTGTTTCCTCTGTCAGTCTTACTGGAGTGATGGTGATTCTAGACCTTAACATGTGCTTTTTGTACAGCCTGCCTCCTAGAAACAAGCAACAGCTTTATGTGGGGCTAAACTGAAGATGTACATATAGTATTTGTTTTAGCAGTGGAGGAGAAATTGTTGAATGTGGTATATTGAGAAAAGAGATTTCAACTTTTTATTTTGAAAAATTTCAAACATATGGAAAAATTAAAAGGTAAGTGCAACAAACATCCACCATCTAGAATCAACAATCGCTAACATTTGCTTTACCTATTTATTTGTCTCTAGCTGTTTTTATTTATTTGTCTCTAGCTGGCTTTATTTTTCTAAATTATTTCAAGTAACACAATTGCAAATATTATGACTTCACTTCTAAATATTAAATACTTCAGTATACACGTCCTAATAATAAGGGTGTTTTCCTACATTGCCATAGCATCAATATCAAACCTAAGAAAGTTACCAATAATTCTCCATTTCCTAATTTTGAGCCCATATTCATATTTCCCTAATTGTCTTTTATAACTAGTTTTCTCCAAACCATTCAAGGATCATGTATTGCATCTGGCTGGATTTTTTGTTTGTTTTTATCCAATCAAGGATTATGATTTCATTTTTTTAGCTTTTTTTTTCTTCTTTTTTTTAAGACAAGGTCTCACTCTGTTGCCTGGGCTAGAGTATAGTGATCTCATCATAGCTCACAGCAACCTCAAACTCCTGGGCTCAAGTGATCCTCCTGTCTCAGCCTCCTGAGTAGCTGGGACTATAGGTGTACCCCACCATGCCCGGCTAATTTTTCTATTTTTTGTAGAGATAGGGATCTCGCTCTTGCTCAGGCTTGTCTTGAACTCCTGACCTCAAGTGATCCTCCCTCCTCAGCCTCTCAAAGTGTTAGGATTACAGGCATGAGCCACTGAGCCCAGCCCTCATTTTTTTCAATTTCATAAGTCATTTTTATTCTCAAATACTCCTCTCATCCCTCCGTTTTTTGAAAGACCGTATTGTCTTTTGAAACTTTTTGGAAAGACCAGACACATTGCTTACGGAATGTGTCTCACATTTGTGTTTATCTAACTGCTTTTCTATGATGTCATTTAATTTGTTCCTCTGTCCATTATATTTCTTACACTAGTAATTTAGGTCTAAAGACTTGGTTTGTTTCAGGTTAAACACTTGTGGAAAACGTCCTAGGGGATGCCAGCTATTTGCATCCCGTTAAGAGGCACACAGGATTGGCTTGTTATTAATTTTAAAGGTGCTGATGAAAGCCTAATCTTCGAGTGGGGAGTGACTCCACTGTAGATTTCTTGGTGGGTATTTTAGACAGAGTTCTTGGCAAAGAACAGGCACTTGTTCCATTACCTCAAGAAAATGGCTGTTTAATAAGAGAATATGAAGTTTCAGGAATCTAGGACTTCTCTCTGCGGGTCAGCTTCATTCCCTTTCTCTCTCTGCCTTTGCTTTCTACTGACCTGTGGGCTTTGCTCCCAGCGTCTTCGGCTTGTGTGTGGTGTTGCTGGGCTTGTCACGATGCCAGCTCCGAACCACCTTGGCATGATCTTTCAGCAGCTCTCTCTCCCGCAGCTCACAAGATAGTCTTAGCTGCCTCATCCCCAAACCCCTAGGAAGACTCCGATCGCGTCAGCTTGTTGTCCCTGCACTGGGCTTCACAAGCGGTGGGCAGGCTGTTGGCCAGCTCTTAGAAGGGCTTCCCTGTCCCTTGGTTCAGTCATCTATGTCCGGAGAGTCAAGGTCAAATTGGACTGACGTTTATCAGCCTGGGCAAGTAATACCTCACTGAGATTCAGATTCTTTATCTGAAAATGTGTCTGGCTCATAGGGTTCTTATGAAGATTCAGTTAGTAATTCATATCAAGTATTGAACACCAGGTCTGTGCCATCGTAAGGGCTCAGCTACTGCCGCTGTCATCTCCTACGCACTCAGCAGGAGCTGCGAGCAGCGTTGGGAAGGAGGCGTATTTCCCGGGAAGGGAATGTGGGGAAGGTTTCCCCAAACATTTCTAGTATACTAGAATAACCTTCCCCTTTTCTAGTACTTTTCCACTTTGTAGAGTGATGAATACACACCCTGGTTATAGGAGACTGTCCGGACCGTTTGCTCTTTGCGTATGTGTGCCCTTAAATAAAAAAGATGCACCTGCTGCATACGGGAATATGGACTAATTTAGAGGGAGGAAAGAAAATTTGTTGTGTAAAAAGCTGTTGAATGAATTTTAAATGTATATTCTTGAGCATTCTGTGTATTCCTTCTGACAGGTGTCGACCAATGGTGGTTCGAATCTTGTGTCCCTTGTGGTATTTGGGAGTGGATCCGGTTCTGGCTTTGTTTTGCTCGCGTCTCTCTCTGCTGTCGCAGACTGGTACCAAGCTCACTGTTCTTGGCTTCTTAACCGTGCACCTTAGTTGCCCAGTGAAAACATCAAATAAATGACTGCATTATTGTCATGTTTGCAGTTTTGATGTGGGAAAAATTAGCATTTTGTTTTGGAGGATAAAAGAAGATTATTTTGATATTGAGGTAACACTTGAAATCGTTGACCTCATCAGGCCATTCTAAGGATTGGAAATTTTTTAAATCATTTTTCACCTACAGCATTAATCAGCATTTTAAAAAGTGATAACTCAGAATGCTGGTGAGAGTAGTGTAGGATGATTCTCTCCCAGGGGTTCAGTGGTAGTGTTACTTGGTAATCTTTCTGGAAAGCAGTTTGGCTATTTGTGTCAAGAACTATAAACATAGTTATAGCTATTGGCCCAATAATTCCATTTCTAGGAATCTATCCTATGGAATTCACTGAAGATGTGGATTAAGATTTATGCAAAAAAACGTTTAGTGCTGCAGCAGTTATAATGATAGAAAAAAATAGAAAAAGTCTAAACATCCAACAGTGTGAGACATTTGGTATAAGTTGTGGTTTGTCCATAAGAGTGAATATTATGAGCCTTAAGGGGCTGTTGAGGGAGTTTTAATTCAAGGGACATGTTAATTGTTATGTTTTAAAAAGCAGGAAACAGGCTGGATGCAATGGCTCACACCTGCAATCCCAGTGCTTTGGGAGGCTGGGCCAGAGTATCACTTGAGGCCAGGAGTTCCATACCAGCCTGGGCAACATAGAAAGACCCGCCCCCCCCAACAAAAAAAAAAACTAAAAACAAGCTGGGCAAGGTGGCGCAAGCCTGTAGTCCCAGCTACTCAGGAAGCCAAGGGAGGAGGATCACTTGAGCCCAGGAGTTTGAGGCTGCTGTGAGCTATGATCATGCCACTGTACTCCAGCCTGGGCAACAGAGCAAGACCCTGTCTCTTAAAAAAAGAAAAAAAGCAGGAAACAAAATTGTATATACAATAATGATCCTGGCTATGAAAAAGATGCACATGAATGGACTGAAAGAAAATATGCTGAAATATTAATAAAGGTTTCCTCTAAGTGAGGTTATAAATGACATTATTTCTTTGTTTTGTTTTTGTTTTGACTTTCCTAAATCTCTATAGGGGTGCATACGTTAATTTTTATATTTCAGAGGAAGAAAAACTGAGGTAAGAAGACAAATATTTGAATGGCAATTGTGAAGTGTAGAGTCTTAGGTTTTAAAGTTTAAGAATAAAAATCATCTTCAACAGGCACCGGGAATGAATCTAAGTCAGAAATGCAATGAATTGGCCTAAATCCCGTGGTTACTTAAGATGGAATTTTAAAATATGGCATCTGTTTGTGGAGGAGTTTCAACTGTGACAACTTGGTAAAGGTGAACTTGGAGGAATTTTGTCATTCTCTGTTAATAACAACAAAAATCCCATAAATCTTACTTGGATATTTGGGAGGGGAGGAAAGTACCTTGATAAGAATGGATACTGGCCGGGCGCGGTGGCTCACGCCTGTAATCCTAGCACTCTGGGAGGCCGAGGCGGGTGGATCGCTCAAGGTCGGGAGTTCGAAACCAGCCTGAGCAAGAGCGAGACCCTGTCTCTACTAAAAATAGAAAGAAATTAATTGGTCAACTAAAAATATATATAGAAAAAATTAGCCGGGCATGGTGGTGCATGCCTGTAGTCCCAGCTACTTGGGAAGCTGAGGCAGGAGGATTGCTTGGGCCTAGGAGTTTGAGGTTGCTGTAAGCTAGGCTGATAACACAGCACTCTAGCCAGGGCGAGAGAGTGAGACTCTGTCTCAAAAAAAAAAAAAAAAAAAGAATGGATACTATATACTCAGACAACAGAAAAACCATGGCTCTAAAGCAATCATCTGGACTAAAGTATTAATATTTCAGAGAATTAATAGATAACTCAATTGTGTTTAACTGTTGGGGCACATTATTTTCATAGGCTCTGGGTGATCACTTGGGACTATATTTTGGAATATATCAGAAAATATTAGAGGAGAAAACCTAGTATGGCAACCTTTGTATTCCTCTTCTTGGGCTTAATTTATTATGAAATTCAGAGGACTGATTACAGATTACAAACTTGTTTGAGGAATTTGGGGCTCAAAAAAGATAATTGGCTTTTAAAAACATAGCCCACAGTATGTTTCCCACCATGGAACTTGTGTAATTAAAAGATAACATGGGTTTTTAGGGGGAAGAACCTTTGCCAAAAGCTTATTGCATCAATAAGTTCATCAGCAATTTCTAAAACTTCTTAAGGAGGGAAAAGGCTGAGGTTTAGACTGGAATAGCCTTTTCAAGTCTACAGAGCTGGTACAAATGGATCGGATTTGCAGTTCTTGAAACATAATAAAGCCGTCTGCTGCCTATTCTTCCAGACTTGATGGCGTGTCTTTTTTCCTTCTTTTTAAAGTATACTCATCTCATGATCCAGAGTGACTGAGAGGCCCAGCATATGTGCCACTAAAATACTTGTCCTTGATTCGCTCGCTCTTTTCTCCCGACACCTGTCGCTCAGGAAGTGGCTTCTCAACTTCTCTTTTCATTAGTCATTCTGACGGGATTCATCAGATTCCCTCCATTGAGTGTGTACTTGAACATCATCTCTCTACTTCCAAAAATGCCCATTTCCCTTCACTTATCCACTTGCATTTTTTAAAAAAGTATTTTAGGATTTTGGTTTAAAGGCTAAAGTTGCCTATTATATCTCTTATGTGTAATTTTATTTTATTCAGTGGCACCAGACTTCTTTAATATATTAAGAAATATTCCTGCTACTAAACTCAAAGGGCAAATGTCAAAAAAGTACGGTAGATAAGAGTAGGAAGGAAAATCCTTACTTTGAGGCAAAGGTAATACAAGTATCTCAATTAATTTGGCTTTAGTACTTCTAGTCAAAAATCTATCCAAAAATCTATGTCTATATGCAAGTCCTCAGAAGAAACACAAAGTTAGCTTTCTGGGTGTTTTCCCTGCAACTGTCTTCTGTTCCTTATGCTTGATGCTGGGTTTTATTTCTAGAAGAACCCCATCTCAAAAGACTCTGGTTTAGCAATAGGAGGAGCTAAAAACATTTTCACCTGTTGTTAGCTGTGTTTATTTAAACAAACTCATGCAACTATTGTTGCTTACAGTTACTGGGCTCATTTCTGCTGGCCCCGCAGGGTTTATGTTGGCAAGGATGAGGAGATGCTGTCAGCAGTTCATTCTGTACTGTTTGCATAATGGGACGGGGCAGCCAACTGCAGCCATCAAAGATGCTTTGGTTAGTTGCAAGCTTTTATTAAGGTACCTGTCAGGTTGGAAAGGTGCAACCCATAACTGATGAGGCAGTCTCAAGCCCTGAGGGGGACCCCAGCCACAGCTTGTGGGCCGCGTTAGCAGGTGACTCAGCCTTAGGAATATGGCTGCGCCTGCAGTGGGCTGGCCACCCATGACAGGGAGGGGAGCATTGGTGAGCCAGAGCATCGCCAGCATTGCTCAAAGTGTCCATGGGGCATTAGCCGCGACAGCACCTGGGAGCTTGTTAGAAATGCAGACTCTCATGCCTTACCCCAGACCTGCATCAGCACCTGCATTGGATCAAGATCCCCCTGTGATCTGTGGGCACATTAAAGTTTGAGAAACACTCTGATTTTTAGAGCAGTCTGGATTGCAGAGACTGTCAACTCAGTAGAGGTTTCACATGAAGCTCCTCAGTCAGGATTTGGGGTGATGGAGATTGAAATGTGGTTTGTCCTCTTTCTCTAGTGAAAGAAAGTTGGGCTAGGATGAATTTCAGTTAACCAGTATCCATGACGGGACTGAAATTATGAACGCGGGGTTAAAAGTCCTGGTATCCCTCATTCCTACTCCCCTCGCTACACCCGCCTCCTCGAGTCCAGAGTTCCCAAGTCATGGCCTTCTCTGTCCATAGATAGGTCCTCCTGGAACTCTTTCTCTAACACAGAGGATGCCCCTTTCTCACAGCATGCACATGGTAGGCCTTTTGCTACCTTGTGATGTCCTGTGTTGTCCTGGGCAGCAAGGTCTCCACACCCTGACACAACTTGTAGACAAGACAGCAAGTTCTGATAAAGGAGGGAAGGGTGCCCATTGCACCTCCTCCACGCCGAGTGTTACCTGATGCATTTCCTGCCTTTGCTTGTTTACCGCTGTGACCCTGCCCGCTGCTCTTTCCTTTGTTCTGTGGCAGAGGAATTCGACCTCTCTGGGGTTTAAATCCCACTCGGCCCTGGCCGTTTCTTGGCATGGTTTTTCCCCAGGTGGCAGTTGGCCGGGGGCAGAGGCACGTTTTCCAAACCCCACTGTGTCTCAGTTCACCTGCTATGTCTTCATTTCCAGAGAGATTTAGGCAAAGGCTAATCTGATTGCAGGACTCAAGGGGAGCCCTGTGCACATTTCAGATCGGGAATGCAAACTGTTGTCTGCAGTAATTACAGTTTGCGCCATGGCCCCGCTCCGCCCGCGGGGTCATTTTCCTGGTGCAGAATAAGCAGCTTTGTGCTTTCCAAGTGGGAGGTAATAAGAGAGAGAGGAGAGCTTGAGGGACGTTAAGAGTGTTCTTGGACCCTGTCTCTAAGCCTGAGTGGGAGTAAAACAGACCCAAATGTGTGTCCAGATGCTGCTGCTGAAAAGCTCTGTGCGCATAGGACAGGAACTCAACCTCTCTGAGCCTTAGTGTCTTTCGAGTCTTCGGAGGGTTGCTATGGTGATGAGTTGGCGATGATGTGGCAGGACACTCAACTTGATGCCTGGTGTACAGTTGGTGCTCAACAAGGGAGAGTTCCCTTTCGCTGCCTGTAGGTGCCATGAGCATTGGAGTTTGCTGTGGGGAAACACAGGCCCTTCTTAAAGGGTGATTCCTGCACACATGTTGGTCAACTCTGTTCTGCAGAGGTGCTTTGGTGTGTCCTTCTCACGCTGCATGTGTCTGCAGAATTCAAGGCTGTCTTAGAGTGCTGGCTCAGGGACAGATTTCCTGGATATCAACCTACATGTGTGCCCTTTGCCGATCACCTTACTGCTCTGAGCCTCGAGTTTTCTCGTTTGTAAAATAGGCATCATAATTGTATGTGATTCACAGGGCTGTCGGGGAGATTTACGTAAAATTGAGCACCAGTGCTTGGTACAAACTATGAAGGAGGTACTATTGCTATCTCCTTTGCAGAAATGAAGAAATCAAGGTTTTACAGATTGAGTGACTTTTTCGAGTCTGCAGCCCATATATGGTGGAGCCTGGACCCTGGCCCTGCAAATTGGCTCTAGGGTCCGTGTTAGGGAACTCAAACATACCTGCAGGTGGTTGGAAATGCTGCACAAGCACTCTCTAGGTGCCTGCTCTCGGGGCTCCTCCCCTCAACCCCTCATTTTGGTTGACAAATTCTTCCTTAAATTGTGTTAAAGCAGATCTCAATACTGTCACTATTACTGTATTATATAATATTACATATATTATATTTAAGATACAAGTTTATGTTGTATCATGTGTAACATCATTATATACAATAATATCAGCAACAGCTATTCATATAGATTTGCATACCTATTGGAAATGCCCTAGCCGCTGTCAGCATTTATAACTGCTTTCTGTTCTGCCACACGGGAGCTTATTATCCATGACATTGTGGCAAAATTAATTGTTTATCCTACACAGTCTCTAGGAAGCTGCTCTTTGTACTTACTGTGTGCCAGGCGCTGTTGTCAGTGCCTTCTACATGTCGACTGACTTGGTCTTGACAACAGCCTTTTGTTGCGGGTGCTCTT
The DNA here is from genome assembly GCA_963574885.1 of Lepilemur ruficaudatus. Lineage (NCBI taxonomy): Eukaryota > Metazoa > Chordata > Mammalia > Primates > Lepilemuridae > Lepilemur > Lepilemur ruficaudatus. Next base: position 4,347 of record CAUYRT010104405.1, on the reverse strand, counting down.
GTTATGCCCATTTAACAGATAAGGAAACAGAGTCACAGAGAAGTTAAGTAAATCACCAGACTGGGATTTGAACTCAGGTTGTCTGGCTCTGAATCCCTATTCCTAACCTCTGTGCTAAACTGCCTTCATTTATTTCTAGTGCACATTCTGGATGCAGTGCCCTCACCACTTGGCCAGCCTTGGTGTTCTCAGACCTCCCGGGCTACACGCTTAACACGTTTGTTTCCTAGGGCCTGTCATTATGTGTGGGTCTCACTTAGCCTCAGAGGGTCCTTCTGGGGACTCCTCCCGCTGCCCGCAGGTGCTCATTCAACACAGGAGGTCCTTTGTGCCTCACCTGCACACATTCTTTAAAAATAAAAACCAGCCTTTCATTTTAATGACAACACAACCCAGAGGTGAGTTTCTTATCACACTGGAAGAATCTAGGCAGAAGTGATTGGAGTCGTAATGGCAAGTAGGGGGGGAGGAGTTCCTTGTTTTCTCCATAAATTGTCCATGTGAGAGCTCTGTGCAATTTCACGTTATAGGAGGGAGTGGCTGTGCTTTAACTCCTCTGTTGGAAGGGCAGGCATCGCACTTCTTACCCAGCAGGAACCGCTTCGTTTCCTGGCCTTCCCACCGGGTCCCTTCCACAGGCCTTTGGCTGTGGCCTCACCTCCCGACGAGCTGTGCTGCTCCTCACGTCTCCCCTCAGCCCAGCTGCTCCTACACAGCCCTAGCAACCTGCTGCTGCACTTTTGCTGAGGAGACCCTGAGAACTGTCCTTGGCTCATTCCTCTGTCCCCAGTGCTCCACGGCTGTGGGACTCAGCGGGTTGGGCAGCGAGCGTTGTGTGCAGGTCTGCATCCCTTGGCCGGGGAGCTCCTCTGGGCGTTTTGTTTGCATGCCCGGCACTTTGGGCACAGGGCTGGGCACACCTCTGTTGAATGAAGGAAGCTGACTTCGTCTTTACACACGTCGGGCTGCCTTTCTTCCCTGAAGAGGGTCTGTGGGTCGTCGAAGGGATACTTGGTGGGAGATCTGGAACACCAGGCTGTGGGCACCAAGAGAGCCGGCCTGTCCCATGGCTCTGTGCCTGCACAGTGGTTGGTGTTTATTCAGTCACTGCCCAGGTGAGCGTCGTGGTAAGTCACCTGTGCTGCAGGCCAAGACTCAAACCCCTGTTCTATTACTGCCAAGCTGGGCACCCTGGACAACTTCCTTACCCCTTCTGAGCCTGTTTCCTCATCTATAAACTAGGCATAATAAAAGTACCTATCTTATAGGGTGGTCAGAGAATTTAACACATTAACTGTCATGTGAGTTGTATTTAACTCACGCTAGTTTTGTCCCTGGGGCTCCGTGTAACTCACCTGTCTCTTCACCTTAGGAGCCACGAGAACTATTTTTCAAGTTGCACATAACTCACAGACAGAAAACAATAAAAAATAACAAATTTGTCATTAAATTAGAAAGTGTCATTTTGTTTTCAAAGTTTTATTCTATTTTCATAATAAAACACTGTGGCTCCAAGAAAAATTTTTTTTCTTGGTGTGGCAGTCAATGTGGTAAATGAGCTTAGTGTGTGACACCTAGCAAGCCCCCAATCAATGGTGGTTGCTATTGCTATTAGTAATGAAATAAGTTAATCACACGATGTGGTGAGTGCTGGGAAGGAAATCAACAGGGGGCTGTGACAGAGAGTAAGACGGGGGCGGGGCGGGAGGAGGGGGAGCCTCTCCATTAGGCAGCCTGGCGAGGGCAGGCCCGCTGGGGGCTGAGAAGGACGCTGCTGCTATGTGAAGAGTGGAGGAAAGTGGTTTCTGGAAGAGGGAACAGCAAGTGCAAAGGGCCTGCGGCAAGAAAGAGCCCCTGGGGAGGGACACAGGGAGGGGCTGGGAGGGAGCAGAGTGGAATGAGATAAGGTCCAAGAAGGCGGTGGGGCCAATTGACGCAGGCCTGAGGCCAAGGGACAGTGCGGGGTTGAATTGTAAGCGTCAGAAGGCGCTCGGTCCCTGTGCTCAGATCACTCTGTGCAGCTGGCTTCTGGACTACCTCAGCTTTAGCCCGCCCTGTCTTCTGTGTGTACGTGAACTAACGCCTAGCAATAAAACCCAGTTCTGACTGAGTTAAGCGGAAAATGAATTTATTACAGAATCTAGGGTAGCTCGGAGAATTTTGGAAGGATCAGGGAACCAGGAACAACCCCAAATGACACCACCAAACGGTTCTTACAAGGACATAATTGCTGCCCTTGGTAGGCAGGTATAGATGCCATGGTTTGCACTACCAACCCTGGTCATAGAACACAGTTACCCGATCTACCCTCACTCGGCCTCTGCAAGCTGCCACCACCCTCACAGAATGGGGTCCGCAGCATCCCTGCTGCTTTGCATCTCAGCTGCTGGGGTGGGAGGATCTGACTGGCCGAGTCTGCTCTTGCTTGAGTGCCCTGGCTGCAGGGAGGCTGGGAAGCAAGTGTGGGGTGCTTCCATCTCCTTTAGCAGAATGTGGGCTCTAGTTCCTGAGTTGGGGGCTTCCCCAAAGCTAGGAAGGGAGTTCAGCTGCAGGGGATTCAAAAGGTCACCCTCCCAGAGGCTCATGGAGTAAGTGACCCGGGGAGTCACTTGGCCTCAGCAGCATTCATCTAATATTAGGTGGTGGAGCTTTAAGAAAGGCCTGACTGCTTTCCTCTTAGGCAATGATTTAAAAACCTAGCGCTGAATTTGGAAGCAACTATTTCTCAATATGAGGAGAGGCTAGGAACTATTTTTTGAAAAATCAGTTGAGTTTGCGCAGGTGTGTGGGGCAGCACGTTTCTCCCGTGTTTATCACAGATTTGCATTCCTGTTGGAAATGCCCAAGCCATTGTCAGCATTTATAATTGCTTCTTGTTACGGCCACGTGGGGCTTATTGTCCATGATTTTGCTGCAAAGTTTATTGTTTATCTTATGCGGTCTCCAGGAAGCTGCATGCGGAAATCTCTCAGCCTACCAGGAAGTCTGACTGAAAGGGACAGCCTCCAGGGTGAGCCCTAGCTGGGAGGAGGGGCTGAGCTTCCAGCCAGCATGGGTCCCCTCGGTGGGAGCTGGAAGCCCTTTCCGGACTATCCTCTGGCTGCTTTGCTGTTTTCTCTGGCTGCTTTGCTGTTTTCTGGTGTTTTGGTGATTCCTTTCTGATTCCAAATTAAGGAGAAAAAAGTGGCAATATTTATTCTTCAAATACACATAAACAAACACAAAACAAAATGAAAAACCACTTTCACTGTTGTATAGGCAGAGTGCTCTGACTCATGGTCACACATGCTCGTTTTTTAAATCTTGGTGTCTTCTTGGGGATATTTTCATAGAAGTCTTGAACTTTTTAGATAGACACAGTGATTTTGGGGAAGTCAACATTATAAGATTTAAAAAAGAAATGTGACTTAAATTTTAACCACCTTATCATTTTTTTTCTCTATGGGAAGGAAGAGGGGAAATGGAAAATCGCAAATTTCTATTGCCTTTAAAAAAAATTAGATGCCAGTTGCCAGTCAAATCAGAGTAAAAATCAAACTATTTATTTCAGATTTGGTACCAACTTTTCGACTTGGTAAGAGGAAAATTTGAACCAGCATTCATAATTACACCAAAAAATTTCCTCTTCTGTTTGAAAAAACTAAACTATTACTGTGCTTTTTGTCTTTTTTTCCTTTACATTTTATTATGGAAAAATTTAAACCTGTACAAAAATGGAAAAAATGATATGATGACCCATAATGTCCCCATCATCCTTTGCTCTGCTCTTAAATACGTATGTCAGTTAGTATCCTAGAGTCCTCTCTACGGCCGGGTGAGGGATAAAGGAATCCTTATTCCTGTTTTACAGATGAGGAAACTAAAGGTCAAAGAAGTTAAGAAGTGACTTACTAGGTCATTCAACTAATGTATGACAGAGCCAAAAATCACATAGCCCAATATTGACTTACTGTTCATTCTTCCAGCAAAACAGTTGGTCCCAGAAATTATCCCTAAAGAGGTATCTGGAGTCAAAATAATGGGGAGAAACAATTTAATAAAAATGATTTTTGCTTTGTTTTATATATTTTTAACTCAGAAATTCAGTATGTCAAGAGTTTTTTTTTTGTTTGTTTGTTTGTTTTTTTTGTTTTTTGACACAGGGTCTCACTCTGTTGCCCGGGCTAGAGTGCCGTGGCGTCAGCCTAGCTCACAGCAACCTCAACCTCCTGGGCTCAAGCAATCCTTCTGCCTCAGCCTCCCGAGTAGCTGGGACTACAGGCATGCGCCACCATGCCCGGCTAATTTTTTACATATATTTTTAGTTGTCCAATTAATTTCTTTCTATTTATAGTAGAGACGGGGTCT